>BROG01000554.1:5000-125000 GCA_030159075.1 Atrina japonica
GGATTTCGGTAGGCTACCGACGGACCAAATTCGGTAGGCTACCGACGGAACAAATTCGGTAGGCTACCGACGGACCAAATTCGGTAGACTAAATAAATCAGTATGAGAGAATAATAAAGGAAGATAATTACAATATATACAAGTGATTGTTACTAAGGAATCAATGATAGTTAAATAATCAGACACTTTCATTTCATTTAGTATGATTCATAATCATTTAATTAGCAATAATCTAGACTTTACAGATTCAGTTATCTCCCCTTGATTTTAGTGTAGAAAAATAATAATTGCATCTTGATATGTTTTGCTAAATTTGATTTCTGATTCATTGTTTTCTCCATACAAAGTTAATGACAATCTAAAGGATACAAATAATGAACATGCACATGTATATGTCAACAAATAAATGTATCTGATTACTTATGAAGTCTGTATGCAATATTGCAAATTATATAAAAAGTTACTTAAAACAGACATACCTTGGAACATCTTTTTTCTGTTGCTTGCAGGTGCCCTTGGATGTTACTGTATGTAAGACTTGGATGCTATGTATGTCTTTGATTATATGCAGTAGAGATGTCTTGATGTGTCCCTAATTGTAAAATCAGTAAATGGATATCAAAGTGAAGGGATGTGATTCCATGATGGTGAAAAAAAGAGAAAAAATACTCATATGTAGGGATTTAATTAAGAATATAAAGATTTTACATATTGCAGTAAAATTTTGAAATGGAGAAATTCCTCAAACTGAAGAAAAATTCTCATCTCTGAAAGTCCAAAGATAATATTTTGTAAACTATTCACATGATAAAAAGGAGTGCCCATTCAGTGAGTAGTGCTTCAGATTTATGTATAGTAAAACCTCAATGAGCCCAAGACTATAACCTTAACAGTTCTAAACATTGGGGCTTCTTGTATGCACTTAAGAATCTTAACCACTTAGAACCATACCATCTGTAATTTTAGAGGTTTTACAGGGTGCAGTTCTGACTACCTCAAAACCATATATACTGTATATGTATCTAGAGTAGAGCACTCATATTTTAGCATTCTAAGGCAATATAGATATATTAACGCAATCTTAAATTCACGCATAATTTCATTAGCTTTGTCATGTATACATGTCATGTATACATGGAGAAATTTTAGCGCTGCCCTTGAAATAGCACAATGACTTTAACGTGAAATGCGCTAATATTAGAATACCACTAAAATACGTACACATACAGTAATTATTTATAATTAGCGCTGAAATGAACTTAAATTTTCATAAATCAGAAGATTTTGTGTTTCTTGAGAAGGAGAATAATTGCCATGGTGGAATTGCATACACACGTTTAGTTTATAATTCTAACTTTGAATTATTTATGATATTTTTCAATGTTTTAATAGAACAGGACCGAATGATTTATTTGAAACATCAAGAAATTCAGCCCATAAAAATTCAAATAATAAATTGTTTACAACAGTACGTAGCATTTAAAACAACAAAAAATCAGTTTGAAACATCTACAAATTTGATGCAATGAACATGATTTACCAGAATTCTACTGTAATTAGCCCTACTTTGACATCCAATGTTGATATTTAAAGTCGAGTGCCTGAGTGCTTTTTATATCCCCACTAAGAATGTTTCACCATCAGCTATACAGATACAATGAGTGCAATCAATTTGTTAGCTGAGCTATGGACTTACAATGTCAATGTAATGCATCATACAGCATACCTGGTATGTATAACGTGCCACAACCTTTACAAATCTAGTGTTTTGTCCAATATGCTAACTGGTAAATCTGGGATCCGTTTTACGAAAGGTCTTAAGTCATAAATTCTAAGTCTTAGTCCTGATTGTCATGGGACTGCCCAATCAGTGATGTGTTGCCATGGTATTTAGGACTAAAAGTTAGGACTTAGGACTTAGGACCATTTGTAAAATGGGTCCCAGGTCCCCACATCATCTACTAGTAAGGAGCACATTACATGTATATATAGTAGGAGTACCAGATCTGTCTGGGAATTGAGCTATTAACCATGCTTAAGTTTCTACTTCCCCCCCCCCCTCCCCCCCCAAAAAAAAAAAAATCATGAATACTAATGCTTAGAATTACACACACATTTCTTACCTCTTAATTTTTTGCATGATTGTATCAGCGATATATAAAGCTAATAATATTAATAATATTAGTAATATTAGCTTTATTAGCTTTATATATCGCTGATTGTAATTGGATCAAAAATTGACACATTGACCTATATTTGTACAAATTATCTCCCTTGTTTAAATTAATCATCTAACCAATGAGCATGTTTTGAAAACCAGGCTAACTAGTTGCTGAATAAATGGAACAGATTATGAATACACATGACCATTTCTCATCAATATATATATCATAATGATTTGTGCCACTATGTGGCAGCAACATAAAGCCACAATGTTGTAGTGTGATAATTTTTGTATGTAAATCAGTACTTTTCTATTGTGAAAGGTATACATGTATTATGGCAGCATCTTATGATGCTATTAAATATACTTTTTATTCTTGTAATTTCTTTTTGCACTTATATCTCTTGGTGCTAATTATGACACTTTCTTGTGGTGCTATTCTGTGGCACTATCTTGTGGCTTATCTATTTTATGGCACTATCTTGTGTTGCTATTTTGTGGAAGATTTCTAGTCGTTTCGGCCTTTCCCTCGTTCGGTCCTTGATAAATTTGGACCCTAGTAGGTTCGGCCCCAAGTAGTTTGACCCTTAGTCGTTTCGGCCCGAGTTTAATTATTTGTGTATTAATAAGTGACTCTTAGACATTCTTATTTGAATTTAGAGTGTATTAATAAGTGTCTGAATTACTCTTAGACATTCTTAGCCAATTTTTGGAACTATTTAGTGTTTGAATATTTATTTATTAATCTTAGACATTCTTAGCCTATTTTCGGAATTTTTATAAATAAAAAATTATAGTAGGTTAAATAATTATGATGTAGACAACTCTCTAAACCCAGGTAAATAATCAAATGAGAATTAAGTCAATCAAAAACTTTTTTATTTAAATACATGTCATGTCATTAGCGAAGTAATGAGCACTAGACAAGCACTAAACAACAGTAAAGACTAAACAACTAAACATAATAACAGTTTCATAAATAATATAATATTTACAGTCCAGTCCTTCTCATCAGTCCAGTCCAGCACTATAACACTATCACTATCACTTTCTCCGGAATTAACACGTAATTCACTATCACTCGTCCGGTCTGGGAACAGCTGGCGCGACCACCTGTCCTACTCTACGCAGAAAAAGGGTATAACGGGTTCCATTATTGTGTTAAATTTTGCCTGGTCCCTAAGCTGAAACTCATGGAGGACAGACTACCCCTTATCATACACAATGTCCATGTAAATCTCTGGAAATTATTATAAATATTTATATCTTGATCTGAGATGAAGAGACATAATATAGGCTATTTTTCATTTATATACTTATATGTAAAATTTTGAATAAAATATTTCTTAAACTAAACATACACAATTTTCTCAACATTTTCACTTTACATGAATTACATGCACAATACAGTTGAACAAAAATACTATAATACACATATATTTAGATTTAATTCTAAATTATTTACCATTATTTTAACTTTTTTTCCAAATACGTTTCTAGAGGAAATAATCTATATAAGCTAAGAATTATCGAAATGATTTAATAGTGGCTTACAATGTATCTTAAGATAAGACTTAATCAACTGCGTTACGCCAAGTAAGTTATGATAAATTTTAGGAGCTTGCCAATTAATAACTTAAGCATATCTTAATTTCTATCAAAGTAAACGTCATTGAAAAATCTTAGTGAAAGGGGTCCTGCTTCTTTATATTCTATAATGCTACACCAGAAATTAACTAATATAAGAATAATACAGACTACGTTCTTTGTACAAGATTGTATCCTTAATAGTTAAAGCAATATGAGCTGCAATTTTCCTGCTGAACTTTTTTTTTACGAAAATGTTATAGAAAAATATTATTTCCTACTAAAATGACAAGAAATATCATGGTTTCCGTTAAGAAGCCTTAATCGAAGCAAAATTGAACTATCGTCGTCCTGTACAAAAATTGAACCACTATATATTCCTTAAAAGATAAATCTTTTTGTTTAACAAAAATGAATGATTTTCTTAAAATCTTACAAGTTCATAAAGGGTTTAAATTACATACAGACTAAGCATACTAGCAGGTTTTTTGCAGCGAAATAAAATACTAGAAAATACAGCTCATGTTGCTTTAATTAATTTTTAACATATTAACTATATAAAGGTGACATGCAACTTATAAAAACTTACCTGACATCGTGATGACTTGGAGATCAGGAAATACATGTATAATTTGGGAAAGAGAACTCGCCTTTTATGACACTGACGCCAATTATCGTCTCATCATTTATTTCTCTTCATTTTCTATGTTGACTCTGATTTGCCTTATTATAATCTCATCATTAAATTTGTACCCTTTGGTAAATGGTCGATTAATTATCTTAATTAACGTAAACTTTGATGTCGAAGATAGGGGACACACACCATTTCCAAAAACAACAACGCAGAAATTACAGTAACAAACACATTTATTAAAACAACAGTAATTAATAAGTCAGGCCGAAACGACTAGGTATCTAAGGCCGAATCTCGCTAGGGCCGAACATATTTAGGGCCGAGCGTAGAAAAGGCCGAAACGACTTGCTACCTTGTGGAACTACCCCCCCCCCCCCCCCCCCCCCCCACCCCCCCCCCCCCCCCCCCCCCCCCCCCCCCCCCCCCCCCCCCCCCCCTTGTGGTGCTATATTTTGTGTGGCCTATTTTGTGCTATCTTGTGGTGCAATTTTGTGGAACTATCTTGTGGTGCTGTTTGTGTAATTATTGTGGTGCTAATTTGTGGCACTATCTTGTGCTGCTATATTTGTGTGGCCTATTTCATGCTATCTTGTGGTGCAGTTTTGTGGCACTATCTTGTGGTGCTGTTTGAGTCATATAATTGTGTGGTACTATTTGGGACACTATCTTGTGGTGCTATTTTGTGGCACTATCTTGTAGTGTTATTCTGACACTATTTTGTTCATCGATATATTGAGTTGTTTTCATAATGAAATAGCTTTTTTGCTTAAGTTATAATAAGCCTATTAATCATTTTTAAATCATTTTACTTTTTCTTTATCGTCGACCGATATGGCGATAAGAACATCTACTTTCAGTCAATTTTATCCTAACAGGATTCACGTTTGATATAAACATAAAGGTCTATATAGAAAGAAAGAGAGATAGAAAATAGGCAGAGAGAGCGGATGGATTTAGGCGATTTTTTAAGCAAAGTGAAAGTAGAAGTCCTGCAAATCTAAATTTCTACTGCATCGTCTGCAGTACAGTAGTGCAACAAACAAAAATAGTTTGCAACTTCATGTACCCCTTGCGATCATATCACTTTCTTACCTTTGGGTTCGTCAAAGTGGAGCTCTTATCTAAAGAGGTAAGGAAAGGATATGATTGGCGACACGAGCCAATTGGCGGGAAGGTATAATGACCTGAGGGGTATAAAGACCTGAGTTGACCTGGGGACGATTTTCTTCGTCTAGATACAATATTTTACGATACCGATGCCTGGGCGTAATTTTTACGTACTCAAAGAAGGATTTAGCGCGGAATTTGTGTGGTTTAATGCTTTGAATTTAACGAAAATCACAAAATAAACCGGAAATCGGCGCTCGCAATCGAAATGACCTGGGGTATTTTGAACGTAGATTTTCGGCTTAATTAAATGAAAATCGGTGGTATCAATGAACAGTTGTCTAGTAAGGACTTCGAAATATCATATTCTTATCTAAATTTTGTAGTATTATTCGCCACTCCACCGTTATAGCACTCATCTGATGAGCCGGTTAGGGGTATAATGACCTGGGGAATCGGGCTCGGCCCAGTTTGTATAACTGATACGGTCTTACACCTAACCCGAATCAGATTAGCTGGTTTTTATGTAGATTAGATGATAAGGATTAAAATGAAATAAACCATAGAATTAACAATACATACCCATACTAGATAAAAAAAAAAAAAATGGCGAAAATAAATAGATTTAGACAATGGCAAAAAAATTAATTGATGAGTTAATATCAGAAATTGTTTTAAATTTTCAAGAAGAAAAAAAAATATTTTTGGAATATTTGTTTTAATATCTTACAACAATGAACAAACATTGAGGATTCTAGAACTGTTGTCTGTAACTAAAAAAAATCATGTATATGGTAACTATGACAACTTTAAAAGGAAACAAAGTGAATAAGTAATAAAATTATTGGTAAAATGTGATTTTAACTAAAACCAAGCAATATCCTATCACATTACAATTTAAATGGTTGAAAATTTAAAACCAAAAATCCTAAAAATTTTCAATTAAAATTGATACAGTTCAAAGATTCTGAAAATCATTTTTTTACTGCAGTTTAATTAATCTTAAAATTTTAGCATTAGAGCAAGATAAAAAATGTTTCTTTTAAATCCAGGACAACTTGACCTTTATTAATCAAATTTATTTTTATTGAAAAAGTTAAATAGATTTTGATATTTAAGTAAATTATAGCTGTTAACATGAAATAAACTCCATTAACAGGTCAGAAGCTCAGGTAACAAGAGGAAAATTTAATTTCGAAGAATTACCTTTTCTTTTCAATGTTTCACAACAAACTATCATAGAATCAAAGAATTACATTTTCTTTTCAATGTTTCAAACAAAATGTCATATATTAAACATGAAACAGAAAACAATTTATTTCTTGCTTGCTACATGGGACCTTTATCTGTACTATACTGTAATAAGAAAAATAAAGAAGTGAATTCCATCATATTACCACTTAAATGGAATTTTACTAATTTTTATTCTAGCTGTCAGTATTCATTTTTGCTGTTAGTATTACCAAAAGTAAAAAAAAAATTGTCCTAATCAAATACAATGTACATTATGAGTAAATAAATCTGGGTCTTTCAAGTATTTCTGAAAGTGAAATAACTGCAGTGGCAGGAAGGAAATGTACCCTAAAGATAAAAATTTAAAAGGAAAAATTTTAAAATCTATGTTAATTAAAATAAAATTTCTTTAACAAATTGAAAATTTATTATACTTTGTATCAATTAAGTGAAAATCATCAATATTTATAACGTCATTTAATTTTTTTATGAATGATATGATTGTCAAGAAACCAACACAATGAAATACATACATACCTACCTACCAACATACATACACACTTGCATCCACACATAGTCACATACACTTCCACACACACACATATCCATCCACACCTACAGCCATACATTCACACACATACATAAATCACACATTCATACACACATACATCCACACAAACACATAGATTAACACATCCACACATGCATAAATATACATACATACATACTTACATATATACAAACATGCATGCATATATACATACATAAGAACATAACTACATACATACATACATGCATAAATGTGTGTATGTATATTTTTTGGTATGTTTGTGTACATGGATATGTGGACATTTAGGTAGTATGTATGTGTATGGATGGATGTATGTGTGTATGTACAACCTATATGTTAATGTGTGTGTGTGTGGATGCATGTATGTATGTATGTATCTATGTATGTTTGCTTGTATGTATGCATGTATGTATACATGTATGTATGTATGATGTATGTATGTATGTTTGTATGTATGTATGTATGTGTGTTAACATATGTGCTTGTGTGGGTATATGTGTGTATTATGTTAGTAGGTAGTTATGTATGTTTATAGATGGATGGAGGTGTATGTGTAGCTTATATGTTAATGTGTGTTATGTGTGTGTGGATGGATGTAGGTACATGCATGTAGGCCAATGTATGTGTGGATGTATGTTATTGTATGTATGTATATATGGATGGATGTGCATTTAATACATACATACATATATTAACACATACATACATATATATATTATATATATACATACATACATACATACATCCATACATACATACACATTCAAATACATCAACATATACACAGATGCATACATATATCCATACATACATCCACACACACATACTTTTTTATCTACTAACATAGATCCACCTTCATCCATATACACATCTGTATATACAAACATATACATCCACATTCCAACATTTATATCCACACAGACATACAATAACACACATATGTATGTCTTGATGTATGTATGTATGTATGTGTTAATGTATGTATGTATGTATGTGTTAATGTATGTATGTATGTATGTATGTATTTTTATGTATATATGGATATCTTATTATGTGTGTATGGATTTATGTATGTGTGTATATCGTGATGGATGTGTGTTTGTATAGATGTATATGTGTATGTTTATGAATGGATGAATGTGTGGATGTAGGCATGTGAATGTTAATTTGTGTGTGGATATGTTAATGTACATGTATGTGTGTGCTTGGATGTGTGGATCTAAGTGTATTTGTATGGATGTATGTGTATTTTGATGTATGTATTTTTATGTATGTGTGGATATGTTAATATATGAATACATATGGATGTAGTTCTGAATATGTGTATGAACGGATGAATTTGCGTGTGAGTATGTGGATGTAGGTGTGTATATATGTTTTGATGTATGTATGTGGATGAGTATGTATGTGTGTATGTATGTATTTTTGATGTACGTGTGGATGTTAATATATGAGTGTGTATGTATGGATGTGTGGATCTAAGGGTAAGTGTGTTTGTTTCAATAGTTAGATAGACTGATAGATTAACAGATAGAGAGACTGACAGAATGATAAACAGAGAGATAGATAAAGTCATAGATAGTTGTATCCAGATCTACAAAGATAGATAGATAGATAGACAGACAGACAGACAGATAGATATATACCGTAGTTAGATAAATCAATTTTTAAAATAAATATACAAATATTTTTCGTTACAAACAAAAATACTAGAATTTATATCCAATGAAATATTATCTGCTTTCCTCTCTAATTTAAACAAGAAAAAATAAAATATTTTTGTCAAGAAGTGAAATGACTTTGAAAGCAAATAGATGTAACAAAATAACAAAATAATTAAGTACAGTGTAATCTTGTTCTGTTTAAATTGGATGGGTTAACTCAGACTTGATAACCTTGAAAAATTTTAATAGATTTTTCAGTATCATGGGGGAGACTCTAATAGTAAGAATTAATAGTAAAATTTTCATGGGGGAGATTTGCATTTTTCTTGAAGAAATTATAAAAAATTTACATAAAAAATAGGGTGTCTCCCTATTAATGGGGAAGACTTGGCAAGTATGTGAGTTTAAATTCAAGATATGTCAAAGTTGAACAGCCAGCCTAATTTTTATGGATAGAATAATACATTGTATGTTAATTGAAATCTCAAGTTTTCTTGAATATGGTAGATTAACCCCTGCATGGTAATTTAATTCCAGGGTTAAAAATCAAAGGAATCATCCAACTTGAAGGTAAATTACCCCCCCCCCCCCCCCTTAGTTTATTTAAAAAATGTAATCTAATGAAAGGGGG
The DNA here is from genome assembly GCA_030159075.1 of Atrina japonica. Lineage (NCBI taxonomy): Eukaryota > Metazoa > Mollusca > Bivalvia > Pterioida > Pinnidae > Atrina > Atrina japonica. The sequence goes on from BROG01000554.1 coordinate 14,592, forward strand.
ATCTTGCATATATAACATCAGGTAAGATGGTCAAAATATCAGAATTTCTCAATCTCAAAATAGAGAGGGAAGTGTGTGTGTGTGTGTGGGGGGGGGGGACCATAGGCAACTACCATGGTAATTTACCCCCTACAATCTCTCAAATGCTTTTATTAGTGTTGATTAGATGTTTCTATTAGAATGTAGTTCTTTACACCTATAAAACACCCAATATTCACAAATTTTGGCCCCTTGGCCTTTATCAAGTGAAAGACAACAATATCTTTATTAGTTACATAGTATTAAGACTTACTGAGACGATATAAAAAATTATCTTATTTTTCTATTTAAAAATATAATAGTCTAAAAGTTTGAAACCCACCAAAACCAGGCAGTTACTTGACAATCAAATCATTCATAAAAAATAAATTATATATTCTAATTAAATATGCTTTCAAATTTTGCCATTTAATGTTTTGTTCTTAGGGTACATTTCCTTCCTGTTACCACTGCATTTGTTTCACTTTGTTACCTGTTGTAATTTACTTAAATTCTGAAATTTATTTAACTTTTCCCCCAAAACAAATATGATTAATGGAGGTCAAGTTGTCCTACATTGAATAAACCATACTATTATAATTATTAAGATTCATAAAACCACAGTAAAAAGAAATTCAGAATCTTTTAACTGTATCAATTTTAATTGAAAATTTCTTGGATTTTGGCTTTTAATTTTCAAGTATTTCAATTGTAATGCAATAGAATATTCACATGAACTTTTCGTCAATACCAAATTTTACCTTAAATTTTTTTTTAAATATTCACTTTATCTTCCTTTAAAAACATTACATTCTGGTAACAAGAAACAACTGGAATCAATTATGGCCTTTTATTAAGTTGCCATGTTTACCATATATATCATAATTTTTAAATTACAAATACAGTACAGTTTTTTTTCATTTTCATTGCAAAAGTAAGACAATTTCTGATACCGACTTAATTATTATTATTATTATTATTTTTTTTTTTTTTTTTGTTGGTAAAAATACTTATTTTCAACTTAATCAGTTGTTAAACCTTGTTATCTTTTGTACAAAACGACCAGCTAATCTGATTCGGGTTAGGTGTAAGACCGTATCAGTTATACAAACTGGGCCGAGCCCGATTCCCCAGGTCATTATACCCCTAACCGGCTCATCAGATAAGTGCTATAACGGTGGAGCGGCGAATATTACTACAAAATTTAGATAATAATATGATATTTCGAAGTCCTAACTAGACAACTGTACATTGATACCACCGATTTTCATTTAATTAAGCCGAAAATCTACGTTCAAAATACCCCAGGTCATTTCGATTGCGAGCGCCGATTTCCGGTTTATTTCGTGATTTTCATTAAATTCAAAGCATTAAACCACACAAATTCCGCGCTAAATCCTTCTTTGAGTACGTAAAAATTACGCCCAGGCATCGTTAAATATTGTATCTAGACGAAGAAAATCGTCCCCAGGTCAACTCAGATCTTTATACCCCTCAGGTCATTATACCTTCCCCAAACCAATGGAGGACACAGAATATACAACAATTTGCGGGTTCAATATACACGTAAGACTTCGTCATGTGACAGGAGTACGGAAACCAGATTAGACATTCTTTCGTATTACCTTGGGACTTTTCGTACGATTTTGTAGCCTTATCGGAAATGGCGACTGCTACAGGAAGAATAGACGAACTCGTCAAAGACTATTTACTTTATCGTGGGTTTACATCATCTGTCAAAGCGTTCGAAGCGGAATTGAAAAATGATAAAGAAATTGGACTTAGGGTAATAAATATAATGCCAGTACATTGTATTTGGAAAACACGACGAACAATTTTTGACGGCTTTTTAGGTCTTCTCAGACTTTCACTTTGTCATTTTCTTTCATGATTATCTCTCCTTGTATTCACTATGATGCATCCATTTTATGTTTTAGCTGTGATTAGATAATGAGATGCTTTCGTGAAAGAAGTTTGCTGAAATAATAGTTTTAGCATTTTTATTTATTTCCAAGACTGAAAAAAAAGTTGTTTAAAAAAATGGCAGGGGCACTTGGTCTTGGAAACCACTGAAGGGATTTTGACGAAACTTTACAGGAAGCAAGTAGTCACAGTCATCTACAGTTATTGTGGTTTTTTTTTAAATTATTGTTGGTCAGATCAGTTAAAAATTCTTCATGGTCGTCATTCCACATTTACATGCATGTATACACACTGATTGGCTGACAGTAAAGCAGTCAAAGGATATGACATATTCCATGTAAGGAAAGTCTTACTACCTTTTGTAGAATATGTATACTTGATAAAGAAATAGTCAGTATAATAGCTCATTTAAGGGAATTGTGGATTAGATATGGACCAGAAATAAAAACATGGTTTGGTGAACTAATATAATGTGTTCACACAGAAAGTCGCGCTAACAAAAACAATTGATTTCGAGATGTTTCGGTCTTCAAATACTTCGGCCTTATGAAACTTCGGCATTGTGCAAGTTCGGACATGGTCGTTTCGGCCTTCAATTTATATATATACTGGCGAGGACGAACCTCCTGATCACAGTATACACACGGGAAAGACATTGTAAATTATGGCCAAGACACGAGGGCTACACCTTTTATAAGGTATTGGCGGTGTTTCAAAGGAATTTCTCAAATTAAGATGTTGTTTTAATATTTATTTGAAGAGGACAAATGCTTGCATCAGCTTGGGATCATTTACAGAATCGCTTACACTTGACGATCATAATTTATTTGCTAATTACAACTTCAAAGACTAATAATTTTAATTTGATTAGCCTGTTTAATTAACTGTGGAAATTTAAATTATTTAATTAATCATTAAGATTAATTATAATATACACAAGGCCGAAATGATTGAAGGCCGAAACAACCATGTCCGAAAAATCCATGTCCGAAGTTGTGCAAAGGCCGAAACATCCTGCTACCAAACAATTGAATCACGCCTTTTAAAGTAACGTTCTAGGCTAGAGAGAAATTATCATGAATAAACTTTTCAGTATGCACTTAATATGCATTTGAATATTCTTTTGTCATATTTTTAAAATTCTATACCAATTAATTAGATAATTAATCATGGGGAAAAACCAAGTGAAGAAATAAAAAACAATGCTACCTGAGAACCAAAACATACAGATCATGTTAAAAAATTGAGAACCTGTACATCATGTACAAGTCTACACATATCTTACATTAGGTTTTTTTTTTTGCTTCATTAATGTGTTAAAATAAAATTATTTACAAGTTTAGATTAATTGCAATCTGTCAGAATAAACTAAGATTTACTATCCACAATGTTGATCAATGGCCATAGGAAAGTGTCATTCAAGTGATCGGGCACTTTGGTTTCTAATTTCTTGTCTGCTTTTAATTTCAGCTCAGACCTCCAAGCTATCCATATCCCAAGGGTCACCATCTTATGTTCCTTTGCATACTTCTGTTTCCTGCATTTCCTTTCCATGTCACCCCATTTTCTCCAAAAAAGCTTGGATGTTTTTCACTTTTTGTTTTGCTCACTATATTTTGAATTTTATACCAGTATTTGGCTCTCTACATTGGTTAAATTTTCTAGTCACCATATCTTGCAATCTGAAGGAAATTCAATAAAATAAAAATTTGTTAATAACACAATTAAGAGGACAGTTTTTAGGGAAAAAAATATTTTTCTTTTCCCTCTGTTAGGAATGCATTTCTGTAGAAAATGTCAGTATTATCATATATTGCAATAGCATTTCTGGAGGTGACTTTAATCTTAATTTTTATATCAGGCATGAAATGAAAGACCAAATTAACATTACAATTGGAACACGGTACTTTAAACCATGAAGTCTCTCAGTTATGGTGCAGGTGTGTACCTCATTGAACACAAAGTTTTTTATTTTGTCAAGTGTACAGAAAATTTTTTTCAGTTTATACCTCATCCAGTGTTATTTTTTGTGGGTACCTTGTAACAAATTTTTCTCATCCAACCAGTACAAACACAAAATTAACAAGGTTACAAAATAAATGTACCGGTATCACTATCTGTCACAACCAGGTTTTCTTTAGATGCATTTTTATATGTTGGGATTTATTCAGTTTATTCATTTAACTGCCTTAAGCCTTATGGCTCATCAGCATAAACATACAGTATTATATACAATTTTGTGATATTGCACATATACACACATATATACATGTGCAATACATATAAATAAATAATTATATACTAAGTAAATTGAAAAAGTACATGAAGTAGATCAAGAGTGATCAAGAGTAAACATGAAAATGAAAATGGAGGAAGAACTCTGAAATAAATCAATTATTTTTCCTCTGTACAAAGGCATTGGTAATAAACTTTGCTAGGTTACACAATTTTGTTATATTTTTAATACCTAATAACTGTACTAATTTAAACATAGAAGGCCTTTTGTAGTAATATTTATTTATGTATTTAGACCTTAAATCTGTATAGAAAGGGCATATAAAAAGAAAATGAAATTCATCCTCAACTTCATGACGTGAACACTTTTCACAAATTCTGTTTTCTCTTCATAAAACAATGAATTCACTTTGCGGTTGTCAAGTGGTAGAGCGTTCAACTAACCACTGTAAGATTCTGGGTTTGACTCTGGTATCAGGTCATACCAAAAACTTCGAAAAAAAAAAATAGTTTGGATGAGACTTAAAACCAAGGTCCCTGGTCACGGTAGGCATGAGAGGTAAAATAACCCTCACTGCGGTGGTGTCAGTTCATAGCATGGGTGAAAATATGTGGCACTTCACCTAAAGCTGGTGGCATCTCCATACAGGTGAAAAATTCTTGACAGGATGAAAAACAATAGTCAAGCAAGCAAACAAAACATAAACACGAATACCTCTTACATGTAATTATATCAAATAAATCTGCTTTTGCTATACAATGTATATTTCATATTTCAAGGCTGATAGAATTGTGGAACAGCTACAAGGTTACATCACAACCTATGACTTGACAAATTTGGTAGAGTATTGGTCATATCTTAGTCAGAGATTCTTCAGCCGTTTAGAACAGAGGTATATGACCAGTGTCCGGAAGTTGGAGGTGGGACTTCTGAAATTGTATGTAGTTAATGCAACATTAACAAATAGACATGACAGAGTTCTAGATTTTTTTGAAAAAATGACAGTGGATCTGCAGAATCAGCCAGAGTTCAAAGATTGGTTCTGTAAGTACATGAACATGACGTACAGTGTATGAGTACATGTATACGGCAGTGTAAATACATGTATATGTGGCTCTGCTACTAACTTGAGCATCCCCTTCATCAGTAGAACACCCAGATTTGTTAACTAGGAATCACAGTACTAATCTGAATGACAGAATCTAGAAATTTGTCTCTTTTATATTTGGCACCAAATACATTTGAGGTTGAGTTTTCCCCTCAATACATAAAAGTGATTATCCTTGAACAATGACCCAAAGGTGATCGTGACCGAAAGGGCCTGGATACCTCCTTCAGTGGAATCCCTTTCCACTGAAAGAGGTATCCAAGGGAGAGGGGGGAGGTTAAACATTCTAGTGTAAATGTATGATGCTCCTACAAGCTAGTGCCATTGAGTGTTTTCTCCCTGCTAGGTTTGAATCCAAGCAGAGGCAGTAATTGTCTCTGTTACATATACATTCCAGTGCATTTGTAAACAAACATTTATATATACCTCTGGTATACAGGTTATGAGATATGTGTCTTACACCATCACATTGTTCTCTCTGTCTGTCTTTCTGTGTCTGTCTCTCTCTGTCTCTCTCTCTCTCTCTTTCTCTCTCTGTCTCTCTCTCTCTCTCTCTCTCTCTCTCTCTCAGCCACCTGTGGCCCTTTTTTATATTGCTTTTGAGTAGTCATGTCTCATCATTATGATAAAGTAATTATAAAATTATTTAAACTTAAATAATTTCTTTTTACCTTGCTACGTAACAATCTTTGAAAAATATTAGACAAGAAATTAATTTTTGGTATACAGGTATGTGATAGTAACATTTTCACCTGTATGAGTGCATTCAGCACATCTTTTTGTTTGTATTTTCAGCATACCCATTTGTCAGGAATCCAGAGGAAAACATTAACTTCATGATGTATTTTAACAAACAATGGACTGACACTTATTACTTGTCACTTACCAACTTCTTAAGTGTTATCATCCAAACCATGCATATCCTTTACCACTGTCTATTGTAATCACAGAGTGAAACTAAACATTGCATTGACAAGATCTTCATGATCTTGTATAGATTTTTATTTGTCATTGATTAGAATATAACATATTTTATTACTTGACTATCTTCTACTCTAAAGGCTGATTGGTTTATCTTTTAACTTCCTGATCTTGTTCAATCATTTTATTAACCTCTAAATCTCTTTGTAGATTGATATAACAATCCAACAACTAGTACATATGATGCCATAGTAGGAATGACATGATGATTTCCGTTGTTTCAGACAGCGCTCCTTTTTACTAGTGTAATCATTGAAGGTTTCTCACATAATTGTTCCCTTTTTTTATTTCATTAGTATTAATTAGTCAGATGAGATGATCATGTAATAAAACAATTATTGACTTTTGATATCGGTTGACACCTTGATTTACCGGTACATCAACCCTAAGAAGAATGATATTCACCTCGGACGTTGGTCTTAGTGAATACTTGTATTACTTCCTCGGGGTTGATAAATCAAGGTGTCAACCTCATCAAAAGTCAATACATGTAATTGTATAAAATCTATATCTAAAAGATATAATGTACAATGTAATGATTGTTATATGAAAGTTTGAATTCAACACTTACGGTACATGTACTTCATGGTATATTAGAATTTAGAAAGATGGATAGATAAAACTTTATGGGTTGGCAGTTTTCTTGTGGGACAATTAGAAATTGATGTATACTGAACTGACTGAATCACAAATGTTCTAAAATAAACAGTTTTTTTTATAATGATCAATACAGCTGTAGTAACTACACATATGTTCTATATCTATAGCAACATTATAACCTTGACATATTGTGGAAGTTTCTTACTGGGTAAATAGTAAATATATGTTCTATACCAATAGCAACAATATAACCTTGACATACTTGTGAAGGTTTCTTCCTAGGTACCAGTACATAGTAACTACATATATGTTCTATATTGATAGCAACAATATAACCTTGACATACTTGTGGAGGTTTCTTCCTGGGTACCAGTACATAGTAACTACATATATGTTCTATACTGATAGCAACATTATAACCTTGACATACTTGTGGAGGTTTCTTCCTGGGTACCAGTACATAGTAACTACATATATGTTCTATATTGATAGCAACATTATAACCTTGACATACTTGTGGAGGTTTCTTCCTGGGTACCAGTACATAGTAACTACATATATGTTCTATACCGATAGCAACATTATAACCTTGACATACTTGTGGAGGTTTCTTCCTGGGTACCAGTACATAGTAACTACATATATGTTCTATATTGATAGCAACATTATAACCTTGACATACTTGTGGAGGTTTCTTCCTGGGTACCAGTACATAGTAACTACAAATATGTTCTATATTGATAGCAACATTATAACCTTGACATACTTGTGGAGGTTTCTTCCTGGGTACCAGTACATAGTAACTACATATATGTTCTATATTGATAGCAACATTATAACCTTGACATACTTGTGGAGGTTTCTTCCTGGGTACCAGTACATAGTAACTACATATATGTTCTATATTGGAACATTATAAACCTTGACATACTTGTGGAGGTTTCTTCCTGGGTACCAGTACATAGTAACTACATATATGTTCTATATTGATAGCAACATTACCTTGACATACTTGTGGAGGTTTCTTCCTGGGTACCAGTATTAGTAACTACATAACATATTGATAGCAACATTATAACCTTGACATACTTGTGGAGGTTTCTTCCTGGGTACCAGTACATAGTAACTACATATATGTTCTATATTGATAGCAACATTATAACCTTGACATACTTGTGGAGGTTTCTTCCTGGGTACCAGTACATAGTAACTACATATACAGTTTTTGACCCATGAAGCCCCCATGTCCCTATAAGTGCCCCTTTCCCTTTTTACATACAATCAAGAATCTTTTCTAGCTGATTGTCAAGGAGATGTGGACCTGAAAAACCGTAAGTAACAGTTTATCTGTAGCCCCCCCAAGTATATGAAGTAACAGAATTACATTGATGTGTCCTCGGTAATAACAACAACTTTACCACTGTGCCTTATAAAAATTAACTGTTTTACGTCAATGTGACTATTGATTGGTCTATATCGGTAGTAGCATTATAACCTTGACATACTTGCGGAGGTTTAATCCCGAGTACATAGTAACTACATATATGTTCTATATCAAGTCATGTCAGTAGAAACATTTTAACCTTGACATACATACCATCACCATCACTTCTGAACTTTGATTTGGAGTACAAAAGAATGAAAAATTTGGAAGAAGAAAATGACATGCTTAAACAGCAGGTAAAAATGCTAAATATTGTATGAAATAAACGCCTATTGAAAACGGAAATTTTATTGTAGAATATTGTAATACAGCTTTTGTATTGATAATTTTTAGATCTTCACATCATTTGAATAACTTAAAGTTATAACATTGCAAGTATACAGTGGTAATTAATTGATATATTTAAATCTAGTTTGTAATAATATAAAATGCTATTAAGCTTTTCTTATTTCCATCCTAATGTCATTAATTTTCTTAATCAGACCACAGTTATCCTGACATCAAAATTTGTTGTAAATGCATTAAAATGCAAGAGCTTAGGGGGTCATGCTGGCATAATTTTAGAGTTAACACATGTTGTAATATTTATCTTGCTGAATATCTTGAAAAGTTTTGTCAGCTTGTTATGCAGAGCATAATAATTTCCAACTAATTATTTTTTCTTTTAATTCATTTTACCTCAGTGCTTGTGTATTCATGTTATTTGATAAAATGTAGTCTGTTTGATCGCTTTGTATATCTTTCAGCTTTTCACTGTTAACAAGAAGCCAGAAACAGGTACCTCCAGGTCATATGATGACCCAGAACCTGTAAAAAGGGGAGCTAATTCAATGGATTTGATGTACGATTTCTCACATCTAGCGGAGTAAGTTACTACAAATTAAGGGTCCTCTCATTGAATTTCATAAAATCATTCATCACTGTTTCCATCATGAAGATTTTCTATTATAGTAGTTAATGAAAAAAATGTCAATCATTACAGTGTTTGAAAAAAATATATCCCAAAACAAAAAGCATGGGGAAGAAATATTGTATACATGGGGAAGAAATATCATATACCTGGATATTTTCACCACTCCTTTTTTTTTCTCCCCTTTTATGACAGAAAACGTATTCATCCTGTCTTACATGTGCACTACATCACTATAATTGCTCTAGTCGCATGGATGGCATATATGTCTATGTTTCAGTTGTCTATCTTAAAAATTTTATTTTCGTTTTTTAAGTCACCCTCTAATCTAAGGGCAAAAATGGTGAAATTAAACTGGAGAGAAAATTTTCAGGTATACATTAGGACCATAGAATATTAAAATAGGGCATTTCCTGTGTTTTTTTTTTTTTTTTTTTAGTTTCTTTCCTTTTTCACAACTTAGATTGATGCACAATAACCAAAAAGAGATATACACCAGCATAAAAATTCTTAACTGCCTATATATTTTGTGAAAATTGCTTGAGAAACCCAGTTTGGCAATTATTCGCTTGCAATTAATTAATTGAACCTAACTACAGTAGAACTTCGATGAGTCAAAGTTCAAGGGACCACCTAAAAAAGTTCGAAACATCGGGACTTCGACTCATGAATGGTGATCGAGAAATCTAAAATTTACTCAGTGCACTACCTCCATCACAACATGCCATACAAAAAATCTATTGTATGTGATTGTGTAAACGTATAGGTGATGGGATCATGACTTAGAATCTAATCGACTAAAAAATATTTACGGCCTATTTAATGTAGATACAATGTATTTATTTTGCATTCAGAGAATAAATCCAAACATTCTCTGGAAAAATCATAATCCAAGCGCCTATACGACTGACTAGCTATCCCCCCGGTTTGGATACCGGGTCCTCCATTAGACAGATCACAATCAGTAGAAGAGTGCATGGTGAGTTGATATCAAATTGCCGATACCGTTCATTTTATGCTATTTTTTTTTTTTTGACAAGTGACACTTTGAGTTTGAGTAGAAAATGCTTGCTCCATATTACCGGGTCATTTCGTTTTGTTTTTACAAATCGGTAATTTATAAAGACCCAAGCTACGAGATGGTAAACAACCATCACAGCCGCCGGTAATTTGCATATTTGAGTCTGACACAGTCGCAAACAATCAATAATCAATTAGCGTCTGCTTATTACATTTAATTACTTAAATCATGTTGTTATTTTTATACTGTCCTGGGTGTTTATCAATAAACACATGTCCATTGTTCAACGTAGTCGGATGGGTGTGAAAATTGCCACGGGGTAATTTACATCTTGTATACAGGTAAACTTCGACTTCGATTTATTTGTATGAATTTTCGATGTTTTTACAGGGATGGGACTGCCAGTTTTGTTCGACACACCGAGAAATTTGACTCATGAAAGTTCGATTTATAAATTGTTTTTTAGTAAGGATATATAATTAAATAAATCGGGACTTTGTAAAAAGTTCGAAACAAAGAGAAATTCGACTCATTGAAGTTCGACTCATCGAAGTTCTACTTTATTTGTGTATGAATACGACACTAGACCTGACCTTATTTTCACAAAATATATATAGGAACATAAGATTTGTTATGGCTGTGTACAGCTCTTATTTGTTATTGTTTATCAAGTACAAGTAGTAAAAGTAGAAAAATCAAAATAATTGTTTTTTTTTTGTTTAACACAGCTGATGTCATTTTAAGACACTTTGTGACTTGTCTATATAAATGATTGCAGAAATTTGTTGAATTATAAGTTTTAAACCTATGCAATGACTCAGGACCTCAGTTATAACTCTCATCTGGAACACCTGTGATTTTCTCCTGTTAACCAGAGTCACTGTTTATATTGAAGTCTTGAGTCTTACCAGGCCAGTATCTTTCTTGATAGGGCCTAGCGATCAGACACAATTTTGATAATTGTTAGTGATACTAACCACAACAGACTAGTCTCAGATGATAGAAAAGAGCTTGTAACTTGGGGGTGAAAAGGTCAAAAGTAATGCCAGTCTTTGATTTGTAGTGACAGTACAACAGTACAAAGACAAGAAAAAACAGGACGGAAATTCCTGTTTTCAGCTTCTCCATTATTGGGGAAAAAATTTACTGGAGCCGGAAAATCAACAAGTAAGACTAGTGAACAAATATCAAAACAGCAGAATGCAGCTAAAATGAAAGCTAAAGTACCTCGACCTATCCCAGGAAATATACAAAATCGTCAGAACAGTAAAAGCACAGGGACGTCTGGTACGCCACCAACAGCGTCTGATTCCAGCAGCAAAGGTACAGGTGTAGGCCTAGGGCAACCTCAAAATCAATCGTTGCCAAATCAGTCATATCTCAGCCAGTCTAAAGCAAGTTCCCAGAAGACTGAACCTTCTGTAAAGGACCCAGCTGTATCACACATTTTGCTCTCTGCACAGAAACAAAAATTTGAGGAGTATGTTAAAGAAAGAAAACACCTGCTGGGAGAAACATCAAGTAAATCTGCTAACAACCAGGTAAGTTGTAAGTTTTAAAATGAAATTCTAGAAATATTTTTGTTTGTTTCTATCACTGTTGTTTTATATCACGCCAAACAGTTTTCAAGTCATTTGATGACAGCAAGATTTAATTTATAGATGAGAAACTATGTTCTACTCCGCTGTGTTTATAAATTCTGTTTGCTCCATGAATTGTTTACATAGCATTAGTATCAAATGACTGCTGCTGATGATAATTAGGGTGATGATAATAATTTATTGTTTACATATTTATTGTACACATGTGCTTTCAGCGATCCAGTGAAGGAAGTGCGGTTGGAAAAAGTAAACCAGCTTCATCAGCTGCTTCTGCTATAAATAGTTCCATTTCCATAGCAACGGATACAAGCAAAAGTGTAGAAATGGTACAGGTGTCATCAGCAGAGTTTAGTGAATCCAAATCAGGTTGGTGTTGTATAGATTTACTACCTGTACTTCATATATATATATATATATATATATATATATATATATATATATATATATATATATATATATATATATATATATATATATACTGTACAAAATGTTGTAAATTTATCAAACAAATTGCAGTAAGGGGGATGTATATCTGTATTATATGATGATAAACATTTCTGTGTGTTAAAAAATATCCATGGTGGGATATCTGATATCTGTGGTTCAGATATGTATGATGGGATATCTGATATCTCTGTGGTTGAGATATGTATGGAGGGATATCTGATATCTCTTGTGATATATGTATGGTAAGATATCTGATATCTCTGTGGTTGAGATATGTATGAAGGGATATCTGATATCTCATGTGATATATGCATGGTGAGATATCTGATATCTCTAGTTGAGATATGTATGATGGGCTATCTGATATCTCTGTGGTTCAGATATGTTACTTTCATTTCATATTCAGTCACTACTGTTTTGAAAGTCTTTTTTTGCATGACCTGGTCTAGGAATCGAACCCAGGACCTTTTGCTTGCGAGTGGAATGCTCTACCACTAAACCACTGTAAGCCATTAATTTTGAATTGTTGATGATGCCAAGCTCACGAACAAGTACAGACCAAGTTGAAGGTTAGGGGTGAGAGATCCTCAGTATTGACATTAGATTTTCTGTTTTATTTGCAGACACACCATGTCCATTTCTAATGCTGAACCAGGTAAGAAATAGCTGTAGATTTAAGTTTCATGTCATTTACAAACATTGAAAACTACTTATGTAAGCAATGAAGTTCAACAAGTGCATTGAAGTAGGTGAAGAAAAAAAGTATGTAAAAACATTAATGAAATTTGATATCCCCTGCAAATTTTTAACTTCACCAACCAACGAAATACAGTGGAACCTATCTTGGAGGACCACTCTTGGAGGAAACATCACCTGTCTTTTGAGACCACATTCTGTAAACCACATGGTTAAATAATCCTTTAAATAAAACTTCTGTAAACCACATGGTTAAATAATCCTTTAAATAAAACTTCTTGTGAGAGAGCACCTGTCATAAGAGACCACATTTTAGTGGCAGATGGTGCTATCTTTCAAAACAGGTTCCACTGTAATGTGTAACAAATAGAATGCACTAGAATACTTTATTCTCCATAATGTCTCTGACGATAACAATATACAAACTTCTGAGACTCTAAACCTGTGTTTTTACAGGAAGAATATAATGAACATAGATCAGCGATATCTCTTTGTAAGTTTAGTAACACGGGACAACATGTAGCCAGTGTCGACACTGACGGTGTGGTCAAGTAAGAATTTTTAATACAAGTTAATACAGTAATGTACTCATTTAAAAAGAAGATGTATTCCTTTGAACTTTTATGTATTAAATTTGTTACATTTTTGGAAAATAATTTTGTTTTATCTTTGATATTGGTTTCAACTCAAATAACAATTTTTTAGAATTCAATTTTCAGTTAACAATGTTAAAGCTTGATTCGTAGATTAGCTAAGTGCCTCAGATGACCTTTTGTGATCTATTGCCATCTTTCTTCATGTATAACAATTGACCATTTTCATGCCCCATAGACATCAGTAATCTTGTGATGTTTAAATCTCCTTAACAAAATTTCTTACTTTATTTATATAGGATATGGACATGGAGTCCACAACCAACTACAGCAGCCACAGTTATGTCTAAGTCGGCTTTTCTCTCATTTGATTGGGCAAGCAAAGCAGACAGATGGGTAGGTTGATGTTATATCTACCTAGAATAAGATTATTTGTATTGTGTCTGATGTAACTTATAAATCTGTTTACTGTATGTTGGATTACTTAAACATGCAATTCATTGTGGGGAGAGCCAGGATATTCAAAACACTATTACATGTATTACTCCTCCCATGTAAAACAGTTTTTGACTAGAGGTTTGGGCACCCCAGGGGAGATAAGTTGGTGCAACATAGGAGGAATATAAATATATGATAAATATATGGATTATTTTCATTGGTGTTAGAATGCAGTTGTTCATTGAAGAATTTTTTTCCATGAGCAATTGCATTCATACTCCAATGTTTTGCAAAAAATGAAAACAATCCTTAAATGGCCAGCACCATGTAATAAAATCTATTTATCTTTCAGTCAAACAAAGTTACAAAATAAACAAACATGAAATATTCTTATCTGAAATAAGATTTGAAGACTCATAGAAATTTCTATTTCTTTGTCATGACAGCACTTATTCCTATTGCTAATATAACATGGACATGATGTATGATGTGTTATAACATGTGTAATGCTTTAAAACTTCCTATTTTAGCTATTGTTGGGGAATAAATCTGGCAACATTCGATTGTTTGATGCAAAAGAGATGAAATCATTTTATGAAGCCACAGCCGATTCAAGTTATCCAAGGTAAACGTGATGTGAAATGTTATTTAGTACCTAAATATAATACAGTAAAACTTGTATATAATGACCTCCTTAGGGACACCAGTCTTTATAGGGAGGTGGTCTTTATATAGAGGTTGATTTGTACACAAATGGTAACATTGGGGACAGCAAAAACAGTCTTTGTGAGCATGTGGTCTTTATACACAGGTGTTCTCTGAAGCAGGTTTAATGTGCTTTATAAGTACAGTGGAAACTGTCTTGAAAGACCACTCTCATGAAAGCCCACCCGTCTTCTGAGACCACATTCTGAAAACCACTTTGTTAAAACCACAGGTTCCACTGGATTTTACTGAATTGCATTGCTTTATTCTCAGTTAAAGTGAACTTATGAATATCAAACAAATGGACATAACTACAGTGCAATCTCATTATCTTTAAATTCTGGGGACCGTGGATATTACTTCCAGATATCCGTAATTTGAGATAACAGAAATTTTCAATCCAAGTTATTCTGTCTATGCTGGACAATGAATAGTATATCTCACATTATTTCTTAATTAAAATTGGTTTGAAACTATTATTTATTACCATTTCACCTCAGAAGAAGCAAATTGATCGTGTTTTGCAAGTAAACGGGTAGTTAAATACCATGATTTTGCTCACAAAAAGTAAAACTTCGATGACAAAATATTAATTTCTAGATAGAAAGTGTTTTTTCTATAATATTACAATACTTCGGAGTGTGAATTTACTTTGATGTAAATGAAATTTCGAGATAAAAACTTTTAGATATCTGAAGTATAGATATATAGTAAAAAAATCGGGACTTACAGTTCGACTTCAACATAACATTCGACTCATCCAATTTTGACATAATGAGATTTCACTGTATTTCTGAAATATTTTCAAGGTAAAGTGTAATGACTGACCAAAATATTGCTTTGGGGGTTAAAAATACTCCTGAGAAAAGAGCTTTATAATCTTTAATTACTCTTATGGTTTAGACCATTATAATCATGTTGATGATATATTTAAATTCTTATAATCATATCCACAGAATCATAAACTTGTGCTCTAATCCCACTGGTGGCTACTTTGTGTGTTCAGCAACTGTTAACAGGGCCAGAACAAGTAGCGACAGCAGTTCATCAAGTCCCCCTGTCAGCAAAGTTGGAAAATTGACCCTCTGGGAGCTCAGGACCATGAAATTATCAGTATGTTTAAATTTCTAAATTTCTAAATTTGAAATAGGTCTCTATCAGGATTTATAAAACAGAAAAAAATGATATCTTTGAGGTGGGATCATTTCTATGGCTCACACTGTATTAAAAGAACTAAGAAATCTTAACAATATTGTTAAAAATTTGACCTTTTTGAAGGGTAAAACATCGAAAAAAAATCATATATGGAGGGTTGTTATTGAGACAGCAAGCATACCTGTCAAGTCTACCGATTTCGGCGGTAGTCTACCGATTTTTCTATTCGTCTACCGCTTGTCTACCGCCGAGAAAAAATCTACCGATTTCTACCGTTCAACCGATTTCCCTATATTTTACCGCTTCTTGTCCATTTTCCGGCGATGAGACAGCAAGATTAAATGTTCTAAATCGGTCTATTAATTGGCGACAGCTTGAAATTTCTGCCTCCATATCAGTATTAGACATCTATTCTAGGTTATAAAGTAGTTGACTAATAACCCTGTTTATTAATTAATGTTATTAGACCATACAGAGGTGTCATTATCGGACGTGTGCCGACGGTAATTACACAATGACCTGTACTGTGGACAGGTACCTAATATACAGATTGATTACCTGTATATCTAAAGACTAAACATCCACACCTATAATCACTATCCATATGTTCTGTCCTATATACAATTATCAAAGATTAACATCATTGATGTTTATATTAATTTCATGCAGCTTCTGCATCAATCCTCAATGATTTGGTCCGCACTCCACATACTATACAGTGTTATACATGTATCTTAAATTTGTGATGATTTCAATACAAAAACGATGTTTTATTTCATTTACATAATATTTTATACAAAGATAATAATATCTTCTTGTAACACATTGAATTGAATTTAATTAAATGTCAGTAATGACAGTAAACACATTTATATAACCTCAATAATATCATACTTTCAAGTATTTAGCAATCAAAGATTATATTTCTTCCAGGTAAGTCTAGTTAATTTTCTGCATTCCAAATCCAACTGTTATATTAGAATATGCATGTTGTGTGTGTACATGTATATATTGCATGTATTAAAACTTCAAAATAAAGCCTATATCTATTCCTTATAAATTTCAAAGTCGACTAGAAAATTAAAAGAAATGTGATATATATATCATCAATATTTTTGACAATAATTCCCTTTTAGATTCATTAAATGGCAGATACTGAAGTTTGAAATTACAATTTTTTCTTGTTATTTCGGAAGGGGGACACCCCCCCTCCCGTACCCTCCCCTTTTCACTTATTTCAACGCAACTGGTGCACTCATATATATCAGAATGACAACGCATTTGTAAAAAGTTCGACCATTGTACGCATTTTCTACCCCAGACAAATTTCCTAATGTTGACAGGTATGAGCAAGGCATCACAAATGTAACAATTATGTCGTAAAGTGTTGTTTTGATTTGGTTCTAATCAGAATGCTAATGGGTAGCTTCCCCATAATCATTTAATCTTGTTTGGCATGTCAAACACTCCCTATATATCAAAGTAGAAATTGAACAATCTTAAATTATTTTTTTTTGCAATGTGGCGACCATTTTCAATACTTTTGGGGTCATCTTGTTTGCTGTATCACCCTACTCCAAAATATCATTTTTCATTGAAATTGTACAATGATGAAAAAAATAACATCAGTCATCTTGACAATGGCATCCGTTTTGGAAATATTGAAATATTAGATTTTGCAACTAGACATTGCCATCTAAAATCCTACGAAGTTGCATTGCAGGGTTCTGATTAATATTCAATGGGCTATAATGCTTTGAAATTTTAGCAGTATTTATGCTAGCAAGTTATTTAAGTAAGCAAATCTGTCAGATTTTATGCTAGCAATTTTTCACTTTTAATGTAACAAAATCATCAAAATCAAACGTCACACCATAAGTTTATGAACAAAAATCATTTTTCCATTACTTTCTGTATAAAACAATATTTTTGAAATAATTTCTAGTTCCTTCATTTTTAAGTCTATTTTCTTAAAAATTTTCAACAATTACCCGCATATTTAAATATGTACAGATCAATCTTATAACATTTTCATTTGAATCTCATGGTTAATTATGAAGTTGCATACATTTATTCTTGGTTAGTAAATATTGCAACATCATTTCCTTCTTTGTTCTCACCGAATTTCTCCAAGATTATACTTGTCATAAAGACAATATGTTGTATTTTGGAATCTTAGTATCACAGGATAATGATCAGTGATTTATGAGGAGAAACTATATGGATTAAGCTATAAGAGAATGAATTTAAAAAAAAAATGGGAAAAATATAGGACAATGATTTCTAAAAAGATAATTTTACATAAAAAGTAATGGGAAACTTATGTTTGTTTCTAAACTTATGGCACTGTACTGTCATTATAGCATCTTAGGTCAAGTTTTGGAAGAAATGCTATTGAGTATATCATGTGTAGAATTCAGATCCATATGAAGAATTTCTCAAATTTTTTTTTGTTTTCATTTTGTGTAGAAACAACTTCCCATAGATCCAGGTCCAGTAGCTGTAAATTGCTGTACATACAACCACAATGGTCAGCTATTGTTAACTGGTGCTGCTGATGGTCAGATCAGACTTTTTGGTATGATTTTAACCCATATTTACTATCTTGTCAGTAGGTAGCATGCTCTTCTCTTGATCGTGAGGTCATGATTTCGAGTCCAGCTGGCGACAGATTGGTTTCCTGTCCTTTGGATGAGACAGTAAAAAATTAGGAACTGTGTCACAGTATGTGTCGGCACATTAAAGAACCCTCACTGCTTAATGGCTGTAAGTGCCAAGCATAGGCCAAAATTTGAAGCCTTTCACCGGCATTTAGTGATGTCTCCATATGAGTGAAATATTCTTAAGTGGGACGTTAAACAACAATAAACAAACTAACTTATCTTTTCCTCCCCTTATCATTGATTGGGGACATGATGGGGCCTGTTCAAATCCAATACAACCGGTTATTTTACACAGATAGTTTCTTGCTGTCTGCAATAAGTCAATAAAATACTGTCCTTTTCTGTAGCTCCTCCGAATATGAATTCCATTCCAATGGATCTGATACATGTAAGTGTGATAAGATTCATGTTTTTCTATGATTGAATGTATATAAATAAATTAATAAATATGTATGCTTCTTTTCAGATATGCAACAGTGTAAATGCATCTCACAGTGGGAGGCCCACACAGGAGAAATTCTAAGCATACAATTTACTTCCGATGAAACATCTTGTTACAGCATGGGCAATGATGGAAAGGTAAGTTTCTTGTACTGTATCATAGATGTCTGTGTCAGTGTCAATAGACCATGGACAAAATACCCCAGATAAATTTGACAGATAAACTCAAATATCAACATCCATTCAAAGTCTGAATTTACAAAATATATCTAAATGATATTTGTTTGTTAGAGATGTAAAGGGAGGTAATTCAGTTCATAAAACAAATTTTACATGTGTGTATCAGTGTATAATAATTGAAACAACATGAAGCCCTAACCATGCCTTGTACTACTGTTGTTCAGTATGATCCCTGTTTACCTCAGGGCTATAACCCACTTTAACTCATCTACCCCTGTGGTCACATTTACTCTCTTACACCCATATCAATACTGTAAAGGGAAAAATAACATGTGGTGTTAATATTTGCGATATTAACAGTATTGAGAAATTTGTGAATTCAAGAAACAGTGAATAAGTTTTAATGAAACTATATATACATTCAAACCTTGTTATCTTGAAGTCCTTGATTGTCAACTCAATGAATGTCTGATGTTGGCATAAGGGGTGCTTGATGTGGGATGAAACTGGAGTACTAGGAGAAACCCCATGTGTCCCACCTGGCAACCACCATACCATCTCACATGCTCCCCTGTTCAATCCAAGGTCCGGATGTCATTGATGAGAAGTGAGTGATTTTGATGTCATTTTATCGGAAATCATACTGGAAAAATCCATCAAGTTATGCTGCGTCAGACCTTTTACAAATGGTCAATTACATGTCAGTTTCAATGTTTATCTCAACATTTGTCTACTTTCAGTTTGTATGTTGGAGCATTCACAAACCAGGACAAAAGTGTGAGCTGCCAATACATCAAGATGCAACACTGCCATTTTTGTCTAGCGGTATAAGTTATGGTAAAGAGGTTCCTAAAGGGAAATTGTTTGCTCTAGACTCTGAGGGACAATACATTCTAACATGTGATAAAACTAAAGCCATTCTTTATCAGGTAAAATTTGTTATGTAATGGGACTAATTCATGTACCACGTGATCACTGATAACATTTGTGCTGGACTATTGTTTCTATCAGTGATGGAATTATGCTGGAAGGCAATACTCTGCATCACCACTGGAGATAATAGTATCGCCCAAATGTTATCAGCTATCATGTGGTACATGAATCAGTTCCATTTTTATTATCATTATCGAGATGTATTTTCTGGCATCAACAGAAAGTGTTGATATATTTGCAGAATGCCAATATATTGAGTTAACTCATTCAACCCTAAAGACACATTTGGACTGGTCTAAGTCATTGATTTACAGTAGAGTCCACTTTTCAGGGGTTGATGAGTTAATATCTTGTTAACAATGACCATAAATTAATAGGAAGTCCTGCCGACAAAAATTAATATCTCGTTTCTCAGGCACATTTTTCCAAAATAAGTTGAGGGAGGGCAGTTTATATTGTTATTTTTTACTCTCCAAAAATGTGAGGTGAGAGGGACTTTTTAATTTTTTTTTCTCTATCACAA
Organism: Atrina japonica; assembly: GCA_030159075.1. Classification (NCBI taxonomy): domain Eukaryota; kingdom Metazoa; phylum Mollusca; class Bivalvia; order Pterioida; family Pinnidae; genus Atrina; species Atrina japonica. Next base: position 35,208 of record BROG01000554.1, read on the forward strand.
ACATGTATGTGGTTATGTATCACTTGAGAAATATACAAAATAAATAAAGAAATATTGTATTCTTAAAAGTGGTGAAAATTAAATGGCAGCTTCAATTTCCAGGTATACAGTATTTAATTAACATGATGTCTTCACGTGGGTGATAACTTTTGTACCTGTATCTTATGCCATCTGATTTGATAACCTGTTATGACCCATTGATCTCTGTAGTAGTAAAATGTTCGTAAACTTTGAAAATCTTCAGTTCCTTGAAAACCAAGGTGTAAATTCACTTTGAATTCAGCATTTGATATATCTTTAGTAAGGAAAACAAAAATGTAAATTCCGTGACTCCTGTCAAAGGTTTTAGAGATAGGTATCAGATGACCTGCAAAGTTTTTATTTCAAAATTTGCATTTTACAGGTTTATGTGTTAGTTTCTACTTTCACTTTTCATATCATTCTTTTTTATCTTTATTTTAGGCTCAGAAGAGTAATGAGCGTTTTTGCCAGGTGATGGATATTCTTGGACACAAGTCCAACATAACCACAGTGGACTGGTCACCAAGTATTGATACAAGAATCTGTCTAACTGGTGCTATGGATGGCAAAATTAGACTTTCTACTCTGTTGTCCACTCATGGCTAGGATACATGTCGATTTACAGTCACGGAAATGACTGATTCTCTAGATCAACAGTGCTTGTCTTTTGATTTTACTTACCTGTAATGTACAGTGGAACCCTGTTATCAGGACCATCAGACTGACTGGATTGATGTGGCCTGATTAGCAAGATCTCTTAAATGAGGGTCTTGGCTTACCGGGTATATATTATTTATTAAGAAATTTTCAAGAGAGTTGAATATGGACGATCTTCGATACAGAGTTCCTTAGTGAGGTGGTTCTACTGTATGTAATAGCAAAACCATACACAAATGTTTTTGAGGTTTGATTTATATAATTATTTTTCTACTTATTATATACTCAAGGAACACATTCCATGTAGCTATACAATGTTGTGGGGTATTTTTGTAAGTTATAGCTAAAACAATGGTTGATACAGTTCCTACTATTGAAAATCTGTATCTTCTAACTTATCAACCCCTGAAAAACAATAGACTTTTCTGTAAATCAGTGACTTAGTCTAGTCCAAATGTATCTTTTGGGGTGAATGGGTTTTAATATCTTATATGAAGATGACAGTTTTACTTATGTCCTCTCACTCTGTGGAACACTAGTGGGAGATCATACTTTATAAATATTCTTCATGTGATATCAATCCTTTCAAAGGAGTAAGAAACAAGTTATGTGTATAGTAAAGATGCCAACAGGGAGGTATGACCAATGTCCAGCTGTAGCATTTTTTTTCTGAATAAATTGAAAGTAATTGACCAGTCACTTAGATTTTTGTAAAAATATCGCGACAGATTTTGCTGGCATACGTTGAAAGGCCTTGGATATACAAGTAGACCAGTTGCAAAATATCTTTATATCTAATGTAGATGTGAGACATTGAAGAACAAAGGATAATTAACATCTGACCATTCACCATATTTACTGTATGTTGTACTTTTAAATGAAGCTGTGGGGCCCGGGTTATCTGTATGTTTGACCATTGCTTAACAGAAATTTATTGAATCGTACCATTGTTGTACTAACTGAAATTTTTTTTCCCAATAACAGAATCTGTCTGCTGTTGTTTTTGTTTTTAGAATAATAAAAACGTGGTTCATTATATGAGCTTTACTATGTATAATGTAATCGTAGACTTATATAGTTGATTTATATCAATTTTGTTAGGAATGTCATGGAAATAAGGAACTGAATAGAAATGTGAAATAAATACAGGGAATATTTACATTGATTTTGGAGAAAAATTCCTGAAACTTATCAATTGAGAAACTGAGTGTTTTTACAAACGCAAATACACATGAGTCTGTTGTAGATGTTTTTTCTTACTCATTCAAACATTTAATCTAGAAGATAATGGGATTTGTGCAATTATGTTGTGTGCTTGTCGTTGTTCAGGTTATTTTCTGTTAACAATATGTACAGCTTATACAAGAAATACTAAAAAACATGAATAAATATGTCAAGTATGTATAAATCAATGTGTCATATGTAATTTGATCATTATGTATCTTTCTCTGGAATTTTTGAGGGGTCAGAAAACAGGACAATAATCTGTATAGAATATCAGGGCCCAGAGTCGTCAAGTTCAGTAAATGCTTTAGCTCAACCCATTTTTGACATTCTGGTATAATTGTTGTAGAGAAATATGAATAATGATGAAAATATTGCTCATCTCATGAAAATTTCAGGAAAATCCAATAGACCCTTTCACGATAACTGGGTTCCTACTAATCTCACCTGCGCACTTAACACTTCCGAGTGGTAACAAGAAGTTTCGTACTGAACACAAATCATACCCAATGAAATTTAAATCGTACACAGGGAACAATTAGTCTTAAATTGGGTACTAATTGTCATGGGTAAAAATGTTTTGAGCTCGAAACTTCTTGACACTACTTGGAAGTGCTGGTGCGTATGTAAAATTAGTAGGAACGCAGTTATCGTGAAAGGGTCTATTAAAAGTTTGAGTACATACTTTAAGAGAAAATTATAAATGTGACCAAATGTTTTTTTTTTTCATTATTTTAATGGGAAACAATGACATCAATAACATACAGAAGTTAAGTCATCAATCCCTGAAGTCACATTTAGATCTGCCCATATCAAAGATTGGTTAAGTCCACTATCAGCATTTAGGGGTGTATGATATAGAATCAAAATGCTATAATTCTTTTACATACAATATGAATTATTGCAGTAGACCATACCCCTGATACTACTTCTTGATTTGGGCGAGTCTAAATGGGAACACAGGGGTTGACAAGTTAAGAAAATAACTAGGTTCTATACGGTCAAAATAATAACATGCAATTTGAGCTCGAGTATTTACTCAAGTTGATAACTCATCCCCCGTTTATACATTTATCTGATATTTGAGTTAAATTTATTCTGTAATCAGTTGTATTTCGCCATGTTCTTGGATGATAGGAATACAAAAATAGGCATTGTGTTAAGATTTTTATATCCAAACTGTCAGGAATATGAAAACTCTGATAAGATTTAAAGATGCAATAACTTTGAAAAAAGCCAACATGCTTTAATCAGTTGGTAAATTTAGATATATGTAAATAGTAAAGCGATCTCTAACCATGGATGAAGAACAACACAGTTGTTGATTCACTTTTCATGTTTAATCTTGAGCATCATGGGAATGGTACTTCCGTGAGTGCTAAATTAAACGTGTCACTCATCAAAACGGTATATCTGGGTGTACTATGACAACTACATGCCACGCTATCCCCAATTACAAATGTTGTTCTCTACATCACCGCTGATGAAAATTATTCTATACAGTAACAGACTAAAGCGCAACAAAAGACTGAAATTTGGGATAACATCGGAACAGCTGTTGAGACTGATAAATTGCAGGACTGGCCAAATCCTATACCTATTAAAAAAATGCTACATGGTCAAGATTCTGTAATCTATCATAGAATGATCACCTTAGACTTATGTCCTGTAAGTTATCAATTATTGCTACCTCACTGAATGTCTGCATGCCCTCATGTTCTACCTCACAGATTAACAAAAAATTTAAACAGGATGCAGATACCTTCTGATCCTCTATAGCTATGTATATACATGTACTGTTCCTTGAGATATCATAGGTGAACATCCGAGGTGATTGTTTCTGACGTCTTGGGCAAACTGGTTCTAATTCTGATGAACCTAGTAATCTGTATTGCAGTCCTTCTGAACTGCCCTAGATAGTATCACTAGCATCACCATTTCCCTCGTTAGAGCTATCATGTAATTCTTTATCACTAACATCATACATAGAATAATTATTTCCAATGATTCCATAACTGTTTCGACCTCAACTACACTTCCAGATAAATATACTAGAGGAAGAGTATTCTCTTCCTTTGACTCTTACAATGGGTTGTTCCAGCTTTACAGGTGCATGCTTGGTTCGATTCCTTACAGATTGTTATGGGTCAGATTTACCCCAAACTATACTAGCAAAAATCAAGAACACGGTAAAGTAAACTTATTAAAAATAACCAAATAAAAGCTTAATCTAAATGATAGTTTACATTAATAAAAGTCACAACTCACAATACCCTTTGTTGTTTACAGTTCCTATAGCCAGCAATCCACATAAATTCCAATCCGAACGTAATAGTCATTATAAACACTACTTCCGTATAACTATACTCTCCTATAGATTGGTCTTGCTTATTTTCCTTGGTGTTAACTGTTCTGAACTTGGTCATAATTGGTCTCATTCTTGAGACTGACCATCTACCTGCACATACTATATTACAGTCCAGAAAACACTACATCATGAACAATCGAGAAATGTTCATTCTAGTTTATAGTAACATAATGACCTAAAGGGAAACAAAGCAATTGCAGTTGATATTCCAGAAAGGTCCAGATGTATTAAGTTCAACATGTACTAATAATAAGCAAACAAGAACCTATAAAGCCTCATGACAAGATGCATTTGGTCTTTCCTCAAAAGGAAGGCAATCGCACTATAACAATTTTTTATGTATAACCCTTGCACGACCTGACCTGTCTTCTGCGGCTACTTCTTCAATAGGAGAATCATAGTCTTTGTCTTACAACATGAATCTTTTTCCTAACATGAACGTAACTTCCCAGGTCCGCCCCTTTCTGACAGATTCCGCACCAGCACACGATCCCTGAGTTAAATAACTGCCCTTGAGAATCCGATTTATCCATCGGAGCAACTTCCAGTTCAAATATGACATCTATTGGAAGTCTGAGAGAATAACCAAAAATTATATAAAACGGGCATGATCCCGTTGCCTTACTTTGTGTATAGTTATAGGCATTCAATCACATGATTCAAGTGTTTTCCAATCTGTTTCCTGTTTAGATGTAAGTGTCCTTAACATGTTAAGTATCATTCTGCTTAAGCGTTCACGTATTTATTATTCTCAGCTGGATGGTGGGGTGTAGCTTCTAAGTGGAATATGTAATTTTTGGAACACCTCATTCTCGAACTCTGCTCCTTGGCCATGTTAGATTCGAAATGGGAATCCAAAACGTGAGCCAGAGGTAATCTACTGGATTAGCTTTTCTGCTACTGTTTTCGCTGACTTATTGTGGATGGCATACGCCTGAGTAAATCTTTGGAAGTAATCCACAATCACCAAAATATACTCGTAATCGCCCTCGGCAAGTTTTAGCTGTAGAAAGTTAATTGAAATTAGTTCAAACGGGCAATTTGTATGTACAGGTTTTAATTCTGCTTCTTGTCCTTCAAGAATTTGCAAACATTGCTGAGAATAACAACAAACACAATTTACCAATAAAGTGCTTTGTCTCCCTTTCCATACCCGGCCAATGAAACCTTTCTCTTTCAACTCCAAGATGTCCCATTTTTTCACGAAGTTCGCGATAAATTGTGTTTGTACTTTTGTTGTGAAAAATGTTGCTTAACTAGTCTGCCTCCATGCTATTTACATATGTAACAAAGTGTTTGGTCTGAAGTGTTGGGTTTGTCTTCTGTACATGTATCTATCGCCTGGTCATTCTAACTTTCCTTGCTACCAGAGATCATCTTCCATCTAGTCATTTCTTAGTTTCCGTATCAATGACAAATACTCATGGCATTAAATTATTGTCTTTAAATTTTCGTCTACTTCAAGACTTTGTCTTATTGCATATAATCTTGAGGTTGTGAATGCGAAGGTTTAGGGGTTATTATCCGTAAATATGTCAAAATATGGAGTATAGTATTTTAGACCCCGAAACGTTTCTATTACACCATTTAAGGGCAACAGATTCTAGCCTCCTCTTCTCTGTTGGTATCAATGACCTTAAACCATAAGCAATAACAATAAGCCGTCCACCTCAACCCTTATGCTGCTTGTACATGACTGCGCCTAACCCATCTAATGATGCATCACAGTGCATTACAAAAAGAGTTTGGAAAGGCCATGTGTTCTTTGGTTAAACACGACGCATTAGATGTTTACGCGTCCAACCAATGTTTTTACTAGAAGTCTTCTGTCCATTTTCCGGTGCTGTTCCCTTGACCTTATCACCCTTGTGCTTCACCTCAATTGGTTCACCTAGGTGTAATAAAATTGTTTTGCACGTCTGCTAAAGTCAGGAACATACTTTCCATTGTCCAAGTATGTGACGCAGTTCTCCAACTGTCTTGAGTTGGGGAATTGTAGCATTTATGCCTGAAACGGCCTGGATATCGTCAGGGTCTATGCGACAACCTTCTGAAGAAATTAATTTACCGAAAAAAAATTTACCTCTCATTAGAACACATGACATTTTGCTGCCTTCAATTTGACTCACCCCCCCCAGTTGTCGCATCACACATCTCAAGTTCCTTAAATAACTCATAATCCTTACCAATACACCGTCCAGGTATAGTATACATATTTCATCTTACAGGTATAACAAGCTCTTTTTCCTTGGAATAAAATGCACCGGGTGCACCAGTCAATCCAAATGGATGCTTAGAAATTCGTACAGTCCCCATGGAGAAATGAATGATGTTCAGGAAATGGATTCTGCACTTGTGCATCCCTGATAAGCTTTATCTTGGTCTAATATAGAGAACCAAGATTAACTCCATAAGCTATTCAAGGCATCTTGGATTTTAAGAACATTCTTCCTACTTGGGACCGTCTCCCGTGGTTTACTGTTCTATAATCAATACATAGCCTCAGGCTCATATCTTATTTTCGAATACAAACGAGGACTAGAAAATGGAGAAGAAGATTTTCTAATCCAGTTCCTCGTCACTCTGGTATTGATTCAGTAGGATATGACCTTCCATACTTATATAATCTTTACGTAGTCCAGGTAATATTACATGTTTGAACTGAGTCTCAACTAGTGACGATGCGTATAAAACTTTACTGTCTTTCTACATGAACAATATTTTTTATTCCGAGTTCTAAGCCCCTATATACATGTAAGAATTCTTGAGTTGGCTCGCATGCAATTGACCTAGTGTACATAATTTTATATAGGTCTGTCGATGTAGGCGTACTTTCATTGCAAAATGAACGTCAGATTCTTTGCATCGTATTAAGGCTAAAATCACTCTTCCTTCCATGTAACCTTTGATGTACATGTAGGCGGAATAGCTATTACAGTGCTTGCAATGTCAGCCTCCTTATATCCCTCGTTTAAACAGGTTTATAATTATCGTAACAGATTAATACCATAACTTTGCATTAGCTTATCCCGTGACGTTTGATTCTACTTTGTTTTTAAATGCATCAAGGTCCTAGATTAGGACAACAAATCCCCCGTCTTCATGTTTCTCACATTCATCGATTTTCTCATCAAGAAATATCAACACTTCATCCCGGTTATTTAATGTATCTTTCTTCCCAAGTGTAAGCGTCGTCATTGGTTGAAGCTCTTTATTATCTGCTCTGTACATCGAATCCTAATAGAGGTCACCATTTTCATTTTTTCTGCATAATTCGTGACATCCAGTGATAATTGACAACGATCCCAGATGATCCCAAATGTAACTACTGCAAAGACATGTGGCTGTGTATGAAGAACAACAGAAACAAACAAATATAAAACACGCGAACCACAAAAACAGAAACAACTAAAGGTGACATACTATTACTATTAATGGTAATGGTAAATTTTGCAAACTATTGTTATAACATATAAATTGTAGTAAAACCAAAGCTAAAACATATATGGAATCTAACCACAATGGAATATGTAGGATCAGATCATTGATTAAATGACCAATAACCAGCGGACTGTTACATAATATAGAAGTATCAATTATCTAGTGAAAATGAAACTAATTTGTGTGGGGTCGGTATACGACATACGTCATTATACATTGACTAGCACGGGACTTGAAAACTGGTGTGACGAATTACCGAAATAACCGAAAATCAGTAATTCGTCACTAAGTATGTTTTGGTTACTTCAGTAATGTTTAAACCAGGCATTTGTGTTTAAAACACAGACATTCTATGGAAGAAATGACTTTGTGAGATAATTAAACTGCTATATATCTGTATTGGTTCAACTTGTGTGAAGATAAACTCCATTTCGGTACGTACTTCATTATCGGCAGAATAACAGTCACAGAGATGATAATGTGGTCAATAAAATTAAAGATATGAACACCTACCTCTCAACAGACATCAGTGTAACTCAATAATAATCCAAAATATACAAACACAAATAAATTTCAGCTGCAAAACACTTTATTTCAGCTGGAATATACTTCGTTTCGGTTTGGAAAAACTTCGTTTCGGTTTGGAATATGTCGTCTCTGTTCGTTTCGGTAATTCGTCGTACCCTGAACGAACAGTGGCATCACAATGCAGCGATTTTTTCTTCTCGTTTTGTGTTGTTTATTAGTGAAGTCGCATGTTACATATATAGAAATTGATGTCTTTAATGTATTATCAGAGACAAGTGATAGATACATTGGTGTAACTGTTGACAGTGGTCTCATTAGAGCAAACTGGCACTACTTCAATTTCAGGTAAATGTCATGGGTATTAACGGTAGCACTTAAATACGCCTGCCGGTAGAAAGTACGCCTGCAGAAGAAATGTATACGCCTGCCATTATTATATTGCATATAATGAATAAATATTGATATATTATGGTAAAGATCTTTATTAAAAATGTATTTTTAATATTTTATTTCATTTTTTTATCAAATTTGGTATTTATTGACATACAAAGGTTGGGGCGTATCTACGTCATATCGTGGATTTGTAACCATACGCCTGTCATTATTATAGTACATTTTGTGAATAAATTTTGATATATTCTAGTAATTTTGAAATAAAATTAAAGAAATTACATTTAATATAGATAACTTTACTAGAATATATCAAAATTTATTCACAAAATGTACTATAATAATGACAGGCGTATTTTGATATATTCTAGTAAAGTTATCTATATTAAATGTAATTTCTTTAATTTTATTTCAAAATTACTAGAATATATCAAAATTTATTCACAAAATGTACTATAATAATGACAGGCGTTATGGTTTCCACGATATGACGTAGATACGCCCCAACCTTTGTATGTCAATAAATACCAAATTTGATAAAAAAATGAAATAAAATATTAAAAATACATTTTTAATAAAGATCTTTACCATAATATATCAATATTTATTCATTATATGCAATATAATAATGGCAGGCGTATACATTTCTTCTGCAGGCGTACTTTCTACCAGCAGGCGTATTTAAGTGTAACCCGGTATTAACGTCGGGTAGGGGTACATACCGAAATGTACATGTAATACCGTAATGTACCACAAATAGGTCGAAATAGAGTGTAAAACTACTAAAATACATCTTATATACCTGTATTAATATCAAAATATTAGAGTATAATAGCGATCTAGGATTCCGTCCTGTCCGAACACGGACAACAAAATCGACTATACTTTTCAACATACGTTTACCTTACGTTGTGGTTCCGTTTTAAAAACTATTTTACTGTGACTATTTGACTGCATTTATATTATGAACTTGAATTTACTTATTTTATGAACTTTATATCATATTGTGTGAGAGAGCCGTCATATTAATTGAGCAAGAGGGTGAATGTTTTTTTTTCTTTCATTTTTCTCCAACTTGTGCTAGCTAACAGAATTTCTAATCTTTACAGGTCTAGACATATCACATTTTATTAAAAAAAAATCGAAACTTAATTGAATGGGAATTTAGAAAATTATTCTGAATGTGCGTAAATTATAAATCAAACATAGCTGTTAGCAACACAACAAAGCGCTCTGCGATTTTTTTTGACAAGAGTTACTGAACTTGAATTACGGTGTGAAAATACAGTGTGCTTCAAAATTTTTTTTTTTCTTTTCAAAAATTCACTTACTAACAATCATCATTAACTAATATTCGAAACTATCCAGTACGATAAATACAAATTGAAAATTAATTAGCTAGATAGTACAATTTTAAAAAAGTATATTATACTATTAATGCTTAGTTCTATTTTAGAGAAGCTGAATTGATATCAGGGGTCTTTGTTCGGCGATCACTTCCATGTTATTTACAATCAGTACCACATATAAAAAAAATCTTCAAAGCAGAGTGGAATGATATTTTATAGATATACATCTAGTTAGATCTGTGCACATAATAACTACTTTGAGATAGCAAAAAAATCGCTGGTTAAGCTATGTCCACAACTTTGCTAACTGAGATTTTACCCGACCTTCTGCACTGTGTAGGTTGAGACTAGGCCATTGGTTCAAGACAGCTTAATAATAAAAAAAGAAAAGAAAAGAATGAAATCAAAACTTTAGAGCAGTTATTTACTTCCAAATATCAACTACATTTCACTGAAAATGAATAAAAATTATAGGTTGAATATCCCGGGTCGAAAAGGAATTAGGTCGAAAAGACCCACATTCGTGTGACAGACACAGAAGGGAGTAACGGGACCAAATTCGTCTTAGGTGCGCTCAATTACAACAAACCATCATAGAGACTATCACCATTATCATATCATCTTTTTGTAATAAAAGTGTTACTTACACTATGGTATCTAAACAAGCAGTGACCCAATATGAAGGACCCAATAGAACTCTGGTTTTATTTTCACTATTCATGCTCATGTTTGTAAAATAGCAGAACTGTCATTTTTAGAACAGGCAATTCAAATATTATAAATTTGTCGGGGTAAAATTGTAAAACAATCAAATTTGATATAGAGGTTAAAGATATAAATTTACGATCCACTCGGAGTCAAACCACAGTAGCAGACATTAAGTTGAAAAGACAATTAATATAGCTGTAATTTACTGTATTTTTTTTAAGTAGCAGGTAAAAAGGAATTTAATAGAAATAGAAAATAGAAATTAATTCAACAGTAACTAATAAATCTATCAATATTTTGAAAGTGTGATCAAAGCAAAGAAAACTCGGGAACATCATTTGCCTCCTTTAATCAGTGGAACTTGTAATATTTACATGTATTTATCCCCTTCTGTGGTGGACTTTAGATTTTCACTTGGTCTGTCTGTCCAGCAAATCAGTTTTCTGCACTTATTCTGTTGTGCTTGAATATGTCCTTGGTTTTTGAAAATTCACAGAGATTATCAGTTTTCTGCACCTTTTCCATTATGCTTGAATATATTGATTTGATATTTGATATATTTTTTATCATTATCGTGAAAAGTTACAGATCAAGTTTGAATTTTTCCCATTCATGTTTTTTGCAGAGTTATGGTCCTTGGTCTTTGAAAATTCACACAAATTATCAGTTTTCTGCACCTTTTTTCATCATGCTTGAAGATTTTGATTTGATATTTGGTACTTGTGTATACATGTAGCTTTACTATTTATACAAGTTACAGATCAGGATATAATTTTTGGATGATTTTTTTTCTTTATGTTCCTTGGGCTTTGAAAATTCACACAAATAATCAGTTTTCCACATTTTTTTCCCATCATGCCTGAAGATTTTGATTTGATATTTGGTATATAGTTTTACCAAATCAAGCTGCAGATCAAATTTGAATTTTGTTTGGTTCCAATGATTAATGATGAGTTATCACAATATGGTCCTTACACTCAGTAAATTTATACCTATAATCATTTTTTGTCATGCCTGAAGATATTGATTTGATATTTGTTGTATAAATTGATGAATGCATATATGTGTACATGTATAGTTATTTTCAATTATTGATTTTATTAAGTCATTTTTTCACCAAGGCTCATCATACTGGATTTGATATTTGTTTTATAAATTGATGAATGCATATATGTGTACATGTATAGTTATTTTCAATTATTGATTTTATTAAGTCATTTTTTCACCAAGGCTCATCATACTGGATTTGATATTTGTTTTATAAATTGATGAATGCATATATGTGTACATGTATAGTTATTTTCAATTATTGATTTTATTAAGTAATTTTTTCACCAAGGCTCATACTGGATGCAGATATATATAATGTACATCCAAAGTAAAGTAGTTAGAGTGTTGCATACAAGAATTGGAATCCTACCATCATTAATTTTTTTTAGAGTTATTACCCATTAGTTGTTTTATTTGGCCTATAGGCTTACATGTACCTTACTTTGTGAAGATACACTGTATTTACGTCCTAAGTAGATGGAGTGATAGGGTCAATTTACCACACAGTCTACATCTGAAATGTCTTTTGCTGTGCCTGGTCATTTGCATGTATCATCTTACATTTTTTTTCTCACTGTATATATTGCATTTTTAAAAATACTGAAATACATCTAAGCTTGAAGAAGAGATATTCATCACCATTGTGATGATAGTGTATCATCACTACATGAACTACATCTTATGAGTATTTGCTGTGCAGATATAACTGCTCACCAACATATAACTGTCATGTGGAAAGCAATCATACAAATGTACATGCACAACTGCAGTTTCTGCCTCGTATTAAATCAAGTGTTAATTATTTCAGAAAGTTTTGTGTGTTTATGATTCTTTCTTTTTTCAGTTCACCAAAAGTTCAAACTTTAGCAAAAGCATTGTCCCCAAGTTATGTGAGGGTTGGCGGTACAGATGCTGACTTCTTGCTGTTTGATCCGACATCATATCAAATCAGCAAACCAAAGGATTTTGACTACATTCATCAGAGAAATAAGAGAGATGTAGGTTTTGATAATCTGGAGAAGAAATTTGTCAATTTTACAATGACAGGTATGTACAAATCTGCAAGGCCCACCAAAGTTTCAGCTTCAAGGGGAGAAGTCTCTATTCATTCTGACAAAACCAGGGAGAAGTTATACCAGTCATGTCTTGTAAGACCACATTCTGAAAACCATATAGTTATCCTTTATAAACCTCTTTTGAGAGACCACCTGTGTTGTATGACCACATTCTGAAAACCACTTGTATAAGTTAAAATATCCTTTCAATAAAGCCTCTTCTGAGAGACCACCCATATTTTAGCTTATAAGACCACTTTTCAGAGGCAGAAGAGGTACTGGTCTTTAAGACAGGTTCCATTCTACTAAGATTTGTTTTGAATTATCTACTCTCATGTGCTATATAAAAGAATATGGCGGAATAAAAGTACAGGTTAGAAAGTATTGAAAAAAATAATAAAAGAACAGGGCAGAATAAAAGTACAGGGCTGGAAATTCCATTCTGTCTTAGAAAATTTCTTTTTATCTTACTGTATCTTTTTATATAACATTGAAAAGGATCCACCGGGAGGCTCAATGTTAATATAAACTGCAGAAAAACATATATACCATGGATTGTTCATTTTGTCTACAAAAAATAATATTTCATTTATTTCCAATGCTTTCAACTAAAATAAAGCTACCTACATGTATCAATAGAAAGCGGACATCCTGAGCTCTCGCTGCCACCAAAGGCTTTAAAACACCAAATTATCACCAGTTTTGAGGTTTCGTCGAGCTATTTTCAGATTGATTAAAAACTGGCATTTCCCCGTTCTGTCGTGCCATAGGCCTACATCCAGCAGTAAGGTTTTTAATAACCATACAGACCCAAATAAGCATAGTAGGAGATGGATTTTTTTCAGAAAAAAATAAATGTACATGTACGTTTATTTGGCACACGAGAGTAAAGGCTGAATTTTTAAATGTTTTGACCTCAGGTATGTGTGTACTGGTCTACCAATAAAAATACGACTTACATGTGCGTGATATTGAGAGAGAATCAAAAGATAAAGAGATATAACTCATTTTTGTAACGAAAAGATCCACAGAATTCATTTGGAGCATATTTGGTGATTCATTCCTATGCATTGTTATGAAAGAAATTTTCTACTTACATTTGACCGCATAGCAATTTTCGTAAGGTCTGCCATACAACATATGAGAAAACAGGAGCGTTGAGAGATTGATTATTTTAGATTGATATTTTACAGGCTTAACTCGTTGACCTCTGAAAAACGTTGGACTTTGCTGTAACACAGTGACTTAGACCAGGCCCCGAAGTCACCAAATGTACTCAATACTCAAGCTCAACTTTTATTTCATTATTTTGACTATAAAATTGTTAATAAAACTTTTGGATTTTAGTGATTAGGAAACATATTATGATTTTTAATCCTTTACATATAAATTTTTGTGTCACAATTATGATTTTCATGTAAAAACTGAATAAATATGTTGAGTATGGTACTCAAGATATGAGTACGTACACTACATTTTAAAAATATTTCTCAAGTTTTCGTCAAATGAGCAATAACTTCCACCATTATTTACAATTGTATGCCATCAATATACAAACATGTCCAGTTACAGAATAAACTTTGCATGTTTTTACCTTAAAATTGTGAAAAGTAAGTTGAGCTTGAGTATTGAATAAATTTGGTGACTTTGGACCCAGTCCAAATATGTCTTTAGGGATGAATGAGTCAACAACTGCAAAAAATGTACATACACTTTCTTCATCATTCCTTAAGATGGTGTTGTTTTGTCTTACAGCTGAAGTATGGGATGAGATGAACAACTTTTTCAAAACAGTAGGTTGGGACCTCATCTTTGACCTAAACGCACTGGTCAGGACTGACAATATATGGAATTCAAACAATGCTGAAGTATTGATGAAATATACACTCAAAAAGGGGTACAAAATGGCAGGATGGGAACTTGGAAACGGTAATACAGATCTACATGTACATGTATATATATATTGTATTGTAACTTATTTCCTTCACTGGACTTGCAATTGCTATGCATGTAATGTATATGATGCTTAATGAATATTCATTGTAAAATATATGTAGTACTTAACATTTGATAAATGATTTAGTGTGTGTCTATGTGTATGTTTATGAAGTCACCTTAGCCAAAGCCTCATGGTGACCTTTTGTGAGAGTTCATTGTCTGTCATCATCCATCGTGTGTTTTTTAACTGTTACACATTTCCGACTTCTTCTCAAGAACCAGTGGGCCAATTTAAACCAAACTTAATTTGCATGAATTATCCCATATGTGAAGCTGTATAATGTAAAACTGTTTGAAAATGAAAGGGGCTAGAACCCCTAGGGTCCCAAAAGAACCAAAACTTTGTACATCTCTAAAACTCTTGTCATGAACCAATGATCAGACTTTCTAATTCTGTATGCAAATAAAAACAGAATCTGTTGATAAATGAGGCACTAGATTTTTTGTAAACTTTGACACATTTTCAACCTCTTCTGAAACACCAATTGTTCAATTCTTACAAAACTTGGCAGGAACTAACCCTGGCAATGGGAAGCTACATATGGTTTGCAAATAAAAAGCAACTAGGAGTCTAGGACCCATTAGAGCTGAAAAAGGCCAAAACGTGGTACATCTTTAAAAAAAAAAATTCTTCTCATAAGCCATGATCATTATATTTTCACTATGATGACCATTAAAGCCCATTGGGGCCCCCTGTGTGTGTGGTTGTGTGCATTGTGCATTAATACTTTATATAGTGTACATGTATGGTCAGTGGTCAACAAGCATGAAAATCTCAACTTGTTCTGCAGGACATGTAGTACTGAAATCTATTTGTCCAAATGCAAAAGTGACTTGTCCAAAAACCAAGTGTAAAATTTAAAGATGTTATTTGTAAAATTCTTATTGAATTAATTCTATTTTCAACAGTTTCACTTGTCCTTCTGGACACGTGAGAAGTAACTTCCACTTGTCCCACTGCAAAATGGACTTGTCCTGCACAACCTGAATAACCTGATTGTTGAGCCCTGATGGTACAAGCCATCAGACTAAACATTGCATACATGATTGTATACATGTACACACAACTGCAATGTGAAAGCTAGAAATTTGGAGCAGTAAGGTTTTCTCAGGGAAAAAAGGACACTTCACATTCATCATTACATCTGAAAAGGGGGTTGGATACTTTATTTGTAAAACAAGTAGAGGCACTTGTTAAAGTAGAAGACTGGCAGAATTTAAAATTAGGCAGACCAAGAAGCGCTGCTACAATATTCTAACAGCATGCATATATGTACAATGAATATACAACCTGATGTCAGACTAAACAGCATGTTTGTATATATACAGACTGGTATCAGATTAAAATATTCTGACACCCTGTGAAATCCGACCTTTTTATATAAAGTGGAACCTGTCATGAAAGACCACCTGTCTTTTGAGACCACATTCTGAGAATCACTAGGTTAAATAATCTTTTGAATAAAATCTCTTTGGAGAGAACACCTGTTGTGTGACATCATACTTCAGAGTCATTTAAATGAGTGAGACCATATGTCAATGGGATGGTCTCTCAAGACATGTTCCACTGTTGTCCAAATGGTTTCCAAATTAGACAGGTTTCACTGTACCATAAATTGGGATATTTTGGCATCACTAACATTTATCTACTTTGGTAAAAAAATGAAGGGTTATATTTTGGTCAGTTAAATTTTGGCCATATATGTTTATATCATGTTTAAATTTGGCCTACCATCAGATCTCGGTCTTGTCATGTCAAACATTCAAGGTATTTGAGATATCTAAATATTAAAACAGTTGTACTGTTAGAATTGATGCATCACATGGTACTTAATGAATGTTAACATCCACATTGTGTTATTCAAAAAAAAAGACCTTGTTTGTTAATCTATAAAACACTAAAATATTTTGAAAAATTATCGTAGAAACATTGTGTACATGTTTCGGATGGTTGAATTTTGGCCATTTCAATAGGGTGGCGTAATTGTCCAAAATTAAACAAAAGCCAGAATATCTCAATTTACGGTATATACATACAACTGTGCTAAAAATTAAAAAGAAAATCATATCATTTGACACTTTCTTTCCAGAACCAAATGCTTTTCATCATCATATCGGAGCAAATGTAACATCACAGCAACTCGCTGCTGATTTTAAGACATTGTATCAACTATTGCAGAATTTTCCTGAAATACACGGAAAAATATTAACAGGTCCCAGCACAACACAGCTGAATAAAAAACGGACAGACAGCTATTTTTCTGGGTGTGTTTATTTCCCATCTTTTCATTGATTCACAGCTGATGTTTTTAATGTCTCTGCATGTATTTTTTCAGAGCCTGATGAATATGGGACTATCAATTCAGGGTTTAATATTACTTGTGAAGATTTTGCAAATGATTATAAACTCCTCAAGCAGACACTTCAAAAGCAACAATCATCTGTTCGTGGAAGTATTTTGATTGGTCCAAGTTCAATACCACTTCTGAACATGCCGGCAATAGAATTTTATGGAGGGTATGCCAGCACTTTTCTTTTGACACACTGGTGTCCCATTGTTTAATCTTGAAGTCTTTGTTATACATTTTGGTTTGTATTCTGTCATCATGTATGTTTACATTGTACAGTTGAACCTGGCTTGTGAGACCACTGTCATAGAAGACCAAGAATCCTTTAGATAAATACCTCTTTATGAATGAGAGAATACCTGCCTTGTAAGACCACATTTTAGAGACAGAAGTGGTGGTCTTTCTAGACATGTTCCACTATACTTGTATTAAGATACAGACTTTAGCACTGAAGTTTATGGCCACAACAGTGCCTTCCCCAGTGACAATAATTATGCACACACAAACACACACACACACACACACACAGCAAAAAGTGTGCAGGGTATATTGGAGTAACACTATCTGTCTGTTTGTCTGGTCATATGTAGATGCAATCTTGTCATTTCAACATCATCTTCATTGATGAATTGATTTCAATAAAACTTTGTGCAATGAAAGATTATATAAGTAGATTTGCATGAAGGCAGGGGAATGCTGGAGTTATGGCCCTTTGAACTTCAATTTTTTTTTATCCATATGTATGTGACTTCTTGTCATCGCAACTCTTTCTACACTGATTAATTGATTTTGATGAAACTTCATTCAATGAAATATCACAATGTCTATACATACATGAAGGACAGGGATTGCTTTTTAAAACTTTTACTTGATTTATGGTTAACTGGACCTCCAGTTGGCAGACTCATGAATGAATGCTGGATCTGATAACATTTCCAACTGTCATTCCTAAATTACAAATTTACATTAAAAATTC
Organism: Atrina japonica; assembly: GCA_030159075.1. Classification (NCBI taxonomy): domain Eukaryota; kingdom Metazoa; phylum Mollusca; class Bivalvia; order Pterioida; family Pinnidae; genus Atrina; species Atrina japonica. The sequence continues at coordinate 53,321 of BROG01000554.1, forward strand.
TGTTGCCACATGGGCAGTATTTATCTCAAAAAGGAATGTTCTAGTTTTTGATTGGTTAGTCAGTCAGAGTTGATTTTATGTGAGGCGTGACTACTCAAAGCCCTTGCCTCACGTCTGTAGCTCCGGAGAGACTCCTTGTATTTAACGTGCAACCATGATGGAAGTTGTTACACGTGGTTTGATTGGTACATGTATGAATGTCATTGATTACCTTGGTGTATAAGTGTATGCATTTTTCTTAATCCTGAAATGAACACCAGATTCTAACAATTGAAGTTTTAATTATAACATATTTTCCAGTTTTTTTTAGTTAAATTTGGTTGGTGGGGGTTGGAGGGGGTTGTATGGTGCTCATTTGTTATGCTTATATTCTTATTGTCATAATCCATCCCAAAGACTATATGTAGCAGTCTTACCATACTAATTAGTGTATGTTGGAATACTCTAGAGATTTTAAGTGTACCATTGCGCATTGAGTGATGACTCTATATTTTGATATAAATTGGTAAAATATAGCACATACATTCATTTCTAATGTTTTAATTTTAGATTTGAAAAATAATGTTTTAAAATATGCCAGAAAAGAAATTTTATTTTGGATTGGGCATGCCATCATTGAACTCGATCATAGACATTTGTGTGTGTGCTTATTTCAGCTATTGCTAGACCATAAAATGCGACTAACTGCTATAACTGATTTGAAATAGATTTTACATATCCAAATTTTGACCACCAACTGAATCACTACTTCATTTCTAATAATGGTCTGGCTGTCTGTACACAAACACATTTAAAACAATGAAAATGTACAAAATGAAGATCCTCGGATATGTTTGTCATCAGTAATCGTGTATCTTGTCTGACGTTTTAAATCTACAAAATATCCTGACAGTGTTCTCAAAAAATCAATTTCAATTAGGCCTACAGCATGTTAAGTAAAATCTGTCTTATGAGACCACTGTCATCAAACATCACCTGTCTTGTAAAACCACATTCTGAAAACCACTTATGATACTGGTTAGGTACAAATCCCTTTTGAAGAGACCAACTACAGTCAAACTTGCATTAAACTCCACCTCTGTTTAAAGGACACCTGCTTATAAAGGCCATTCAAACATAACTTATATCAACTTTTTTTATATAATAAATAAACCTCTGTAAAGTTCTTCTGTCTATAATGGCTACTTTTGCCTGTTTCATTGAGTGACCTTTTTAGACAAGTTTGATTGTATTCTGTAAGACCACACTTCAGTGGCGGAAGTGGTCATCTCTCAAGACAGGTTCTACTATAGTTATTAGGTCACCTGACCGAAAGGTCATGGTGACCTATAGCGATCATTCTTCGTCCGTCGTCATGCGTCGTGCGTTAACTTTTGAACATTTTCATCTTCTATTCAAAAACCAGTGGGCCAATTTCATCAAAACTTGGTAGGAAGTATCCCCATGGGAAGCTCCTTCAAGTTTGTGAATATAAAGGGTCAGACTCCTAAAGGGGCCCCATAAGGACTCAAAAAGGGTAAAATTAGGAAAATCTTTAAAAATCTTCTTCTCAAGAACTAACAATGGGAATGACTTCATATTTGATATTTAGCATCTTTTGGGGATGATTACAAAGTTTGTGAAAAAAAAATTATCTGATTGAAAAAACGGCCCCACTAGGGGGCACTGAAATCGGGCAAAAATTCAAAGTTGTCAGATTTCAACCAAATTTGGTAGAAAGCATCCCCCAGGAAAGGCAATCAAAGTTTGTGTAGAAATAATAAGGTTCTGATCTTTGGGGCCCAATAAGGGGGGTAAAAAAGGGCCAAATATTGAAATCTTCTTTAATGGACTTCTTCTCAAGAATCACAAGGCCAATTTCAACCTAAGTTGGCAGGAAGCATCTTCATGTGAAGACGCTTCATGTTTGTAAAAATTGTGGAGTTATGTCCACCTTAGATCCTCCAAAGCAGCCTAAAAGGGGTATAAAATAAGGAAAATGTTTAAAAATCTTGTTCTCAAGAACCAACAATGGGAATGACTTCATATTTGATATTTAGCATTCTTAGGGGGAGGATTACAAAGTTTTGTGAAAAAAAAAATTATTTGATGAAAAACGACCCCCCATTGGGGGGGGGGCACTGAAATCAGCCAAAAATTCAAAGTTGTCAGATTTCAACCATATTTAGTAGAAAGCATTCCAATAGTAAAGGCAATCAAAGTTTGTATAGAAAAAAATGTGATTTGTGACTCTTTGGGCCCCATAAGGGGGTTAAAGCGGGCCACATATGGAAATCTTTAATTGAATTCATTCTCAAAAATCTGTTGGTCAATTTCATCCTAACCAGGCAGGAAGCTTCCCATGTGAAGACCCTCCAAGTTTGTTAAAATTGTGGAAACATGCCGCCTTAGATTCCTGAAAAAGGGGCCTTAAAGGGATAAAATTAAGAAAATGTACAAAAATCTTCTTCTTAAGAACCAACAATGGGAATGACATTCATATTTGATATTACATTTCTAGGAGGAGGATTACAAAGTTTGGAAATGAATAAATTATTTGATGAAAAACGACCCCCATTGGGGGAGGGGGGGAGCGCTAAAATCAGCAAAAATGGTCAAAATGTTGATTTCAACCAACTGCTTGGTAGAAAGCATGGCCAATGTGACAGGCAATCAAAGTTTGGCACAAAAAAATGTTTAGGGGTCAAAGTTCACGGTTAGAAATTACAGGAGGCATTCATAGGCATATGCATTTGAAAAAAAACAAGGACTGATCACCAGACGCCAATTTCTCTGAGAAACTCCGATTTTGTAATTTAAACAAACACCGCGCCTTTGTTTTGAGGTATAAAATTTTCTCCGATAATCTGCGGTTGTTTTTATAGTGTACAAGAAATTGCATTCAGGTAATCTGAGTAGGGCATTATTCGCCAATACACCGGTCGTTGTTAGACACTAGTCAAACTCCTCTGGCCTTTTTTTTATTAACGAAACAGATTTTATTTAGAATTATTAAATCCACCAGTAGCCTAAAAAATTGCATTGTCAATGGTGCAAATTTTGTATAAACACTGCTATAAGTCTCATGCCAATGCTGGACAGGCACAAAGGTTTCGGCACAAAGTAGAGATAGAAAACATACGTGACGGAGAAATGCTGGAAGGCATTGGTACATGTTATGTACATCCAGAAAAAAAAAACATACGTATGCATAACACAGACCATATTAATTAAGTTGTTTATAGTGTGCATATTTGTCTAATACTCTTTAGATTTGTTTAGTAGGTATAATAAAAATATAAACTTAATTGCTGCTTGCATTTGAGTGAATTTTTATTGCACAATCAGGTAAACCACGCAATACCACATTCATTGTGTATACAAATAAATTTATGTTGTTAGACATTATTCAAACACAATTTTGCAGTCCCTAAAGAGTCTTGCATGATTCCCTTTCTTAAAGTTGGCCTTAACATGTCAATCACTTAATTTAAGCGATTGTTGCTCTTTTACTCAGGTGACCGTTAAGGCCCTTTGGGCCTCTTGTTTATTAAGTGAACTCAAAAGTAAAAAACATAGAAACAAGATCATTTTAGGTAATTACCCACATTAAGTTCGAAGTAACAGTTGTCCAATAAACCTCGTTATATCACAATTTCTTAATTTGATTTCAATTTCAATCTGCAGGTTTTTAAAGTCAGGAGGTGGAGATGCAGTAACGAACCCCAATTTTCACCAGTAAGTGCATTTATGGAAATATATTTTTTATGTCAGCTTGTTTCATGTATTTTGTAAAATTCCAAAGTGTTCTTCTGTTTCTGCGTAACAATTCTTTCTCTTTGTAATTGTTATTATGTATATACATGTGTATAACTATCTGTTATTCATTCTCTGAAAGTGACATCATTACGGGCTTGATCAGTTTGTGAACAGAATTTGTCATTTATTACACCACCATCAATAGATGGTGGGCTATTCAAATCGCCCTGCGTCTGTGGTGAATCCATCTGTGCATCATCTGTCCGTCCTGAACAATTCTTGTTACCGCTGTTTCTTGGACAGTATTGAAGGGATCTCCTTGAACTTTGACGTAAAGGTTCCCCTTGAGGTCTACTTGTGCATATTGCATTTATAGAGAGATCATAATCCAATATGGCCGACAAGGTACCATCTTGGATTCTGACCAAAGGAAGTTTGTTACTGCTACTTCTCAGAAAGGACCGAAGGGATCTCCTTGAAATTTGACATGAAGGTTCCTTTTGAAGTCTCCTTTGGCATATTACATTTTCAGAGAGACTGGAACCCAACATGGTCAACAGGCAGCCATCTTGGATTTTGACCAAATGAAGTTTTTTACCGCTTCTTCTCAGAAAGAACTGATGGAATATTTTTGAAATTTGATATAAAGGTTCCCCTTGAGGTCTAGTTGTGCATATAACATTTTCAGAGAGATCGGAATCCAACATGGCCAACAGATGGCCATCTTGGATTTTGACCAAAGGAAGTTTGTTACCCCTATTCTCAGAAAGGACTGAAAAGATCTTTTTGAAATTTGGCAACAAGGTTCCCCTTGGGGTGTAGTTGTGCAATTAACATTTTCAGAGAGATTGGAATCCAACATGGCCAACAGGCGACCATCTTGGATTTTGACCAAATGAAGTTTGTTACCACTATTTCTCAGACAGGACTGATGGGATCTCATTGAAATTTAACATTAAGGTTCCTCTTAAAGGCCAGATCTGACCTAGTGAAATATCCATACGGATGGCAATTAAGCAAATATGGGAAAAGTCACACCTCCCAAAGATAAAGCTACAAAATGAAGCTATTATTGGATAGCTGTGTTCCATGAGCACATACTAAACATGAGACAACCCGTACATTTAACAGTATATATATTTACTTGTTTTCACATCTATAATACAGATGATTCATATGTCTGTTCCAAATATTACTTCAGAGTTGGAATGTTTGCTTATACAGGTATACTATCAACTATGATCTATTGAATTTGCCTGTCAATGAACTGTGCCATTAATGGGTAGTTTTCAGATTTAATTTAGCATTTAAACTGCTATCTTTGTAATTTTTTTTTCCCCAGTAATATGGCCAATTCAGATTTTTTGTCTCTCTAAATGTACAAAAATTCATATTTTTATATTGAATATATTGTTTATTCTACAAATAAGAAATGTTTTGGATCCTTCTTCATCCTTAGTTTTAGATGGAATAGACCACTTAAAGTTTCAGATAGAAATGACCATCCCAAGACAGACATGCAATCGTCACACAGTCTCCCGCCAAATGTCAATAAATACATGTAGCACACCGTTACATAGTGCTGTACATGAGGCTCAATGAAGAAAGAAAGGGACACATCTCTCAAATATAATATGTTTGCTTTGTTTTGAAGAATTAAAACAAATCAATTTGTGTTATATATTTAATCTCTCATAATAAAACATTAATGGCGAGTAAATGTGACTAGACTACATTAATCCCAAGTTACAAAAATTCATTTTTCAAATACCCCACCAAACACCTCAACCAAAAATATTTCCCTCCAAAACAAGACTTGGTCTCATAACAAAATGGAGAAAGGTGATCACAAGACATGTGTATTATCTTTGAGAGTAAATTCTGAGGAAAGCAGAGCCATTATTCAAATTTTCAATTTTAACAAATGGAATTTAGAGGAAGTGAACAATACTGATTGATGATGATAGTTATAGTGACAATCGTAAGAGTGGGAACTTACAGGGGACATTCCGAATCCCACAAAAACTACCCATATTGTTTATATAAATCTTTAATAACTTGTGAACTAAACAGACAAATGTGGTGGCAATCAAATTCTGTACCAGACAGAATAGTGCACTCTGGAAAGTAAAATATAAGTTCTTTTTGACAATGTTGTTTCACAGAGGAATGAGATTTAGATGAGAAATACAAAGTAAGGAAGATGACGGCTCTGAGAGAGACGACACACGATTTCAATATGTTGTAAGACATTAAAGGGACATAGATATGCCCAAATGTATTGTTGTTGTTGTTGCCAAACTAAAAAAAAACATACCTAGGACACTCATTTGTGAATAAATGTACACCTGATATTAATTTACTGTTTTAAATAATTGTATAAGAAAGTGTAAAACTAAATGATACACAGTTGCATATTTACCAGGAATTATTGTGTATTATCTTATTCTTATTTTGATAATGGAAGTATGTTACCTCTATTTCTCAGTAAGTACTGAAGGGATCTTGTGTAAATTTGACATGAAGTTTACCTTTGAAGTCTAGTTGGACATATTACATTTTCAGAGAGACCAGAATCCAATATGGCTGACAGGCCGCCATTTTGGATTTTGACTAAAGGAAGTGTGTTACCATTTATATTTCTCAAGCAGTACTGTAGGGATCTCATTGAAATTTATATGAAGTTTGCCTTCGAAGTTTGAGATTTTCCCCCTGAGGTCTAGATGTGCATATTACATTTTCAGAGAGATTAAAATCCAAGATGGACACCTGTCAGCCATGTTGAATTCCATTCTCTCTGAAAATGTAATGTGTTCAGTTCAGTTTTGCTGTAACCTTGTGGAAAAAGTATTTCACAGAAACATGGATTTAAGTTCAAATTCAATGTTGAGACACAAAATAAGAGAAAAGAAGAGAAAAGAACAGTCTGTCATAGATCAGAAATAGAACATTTCATGGTGGGCACCAAAATCCCTTTGGGATCTCTTGTATCAAATTATATTCCTGTTTTGTCTTCTCCTGTACATATACTGGTAAAATTCAACCAGCCATGTTAATTCTACCAATTTTGGCAGTAGTCTACCACATTGTAAATTGATCTTCTGCCTACTGCTTTACCATTCAAAACCTTTTGGTTTCTTTACATTTCTATCAATGCACATTATTTTGTCCAACCTCCCTTTTCTAGTCTGCCTGTGTACACTTTTTCCTTCAGTTTATTTCACATCTGTGTGTTGAGGAAGTGTTTAGTTTCATGAACTCTTTATTTAGCTGGATAGGTTTAAGTTTTATATAAATGCATCAAAATAACACTGGCAAGAGAAATTGTTCCTATTGCCATCATACCTATGGGTATCCAGCTGGTGATAAAAAGCATTTCCTGTGAAGTCTGTCATAATCAAAACTTTAGTAGAGTCGTACATATTATAATCAAAAGGTTACTCCGTCCCGCCAAGTTGTATGAATTGAAACATACTCATTGCCAATAGACCTCTTCAGATTTATTGCAGTCTAGTAACTTTGGATAGCTAAATGATACAGATTCCTGCAAAAACATAGATGTTGTCAGATTCACTCATTGTTTCCTAGCATGTCATTTTCCAGGAATCTTTTTCATTTTTCAAATTTACAGGACAGCGGTGATCATGAATAAGTCTGTTGTATCATGCATGTTTACTTATGAGTTGATTCTACTTTATATCACATGTAAAAGGTCAATTTCACATCAGATTACTGTATTAACTTGACAATATAAATAATTGGTTTTAACACTGTTATTATATTTACGGTGGTAAAATGACAATATTATTATTGAACCAATAGTAGAATATGTACGGCTGTGGAGATTAATGATCATTTAAACCAACACTAAATCAAATAATATTTATTTTAACTACATGCTGTGTATAAAAAAAAAATATGTTGAACCAGGTTGTAGCTGAATAGGGCATCTGAGTTTTCATTGTGTAAAGAATTTTTACATTTCTAATACTTTTTATTGTCAGTCTGTCACAGTTACCACTCTTTGATCACTCTTGTAATGCAAAGAAGGAAAATAATACAAAACTTGTGGCATCACAGCGACAACCTGGCAATGTGTAAATAGAAACAAACTACTGGTAGCTTGATAAATGGAGGTCATATATGCAGAAAAGACAAAGATACTTGAATATTGAATTCCATTGGACTTGAATATTTGTTTACAAGTTGCTGTCCAAGAGGGATTAACTACTAAATGCATGTTTAATATTAAGATTTCCATGAGTGGAAATAAACATTATTTCCTAATGCTCACCCTCAGTAAGATGATTTTTTCTCTCTCTAACAGTTACTATCTTGATGGAAGATTAGCTACTTTAGCCGATTTTGTCAGTCCAAAGGTACTGAATGTATTACAGACTGAAATAAATACAGCAAATTTATTTGCCAGTCATTACGCAAAGGGGAAGAAGGTTTGGATTGGAGAAACAGCCTCTGCTTATGGTGGAGGTGTCCCACTCAAAATATTTCTCTCCATATGCTTAAGTTCAAATTTTGGCCTATGCTCGCACTTACGCATTCATGTGAGTTTATTTGACACAGGACCTATTTTTAAAAAGACCCACTCGAGTCATTTAGTTGTCCTATTGCTATCCATTGTTCTCGGTTGCTATCCGTTGCTCTCGGTATTTTTAAAGCCTGCATACTGTGTAAACAGTTGAACATTTTCATTTTTGTTTGAAAAGCCAGAGCAAATTCTTTTATGGAAATTTTTGTTCTCATTTAATTTTTCGCTATTTTCATCCTTTAAGTTAGATGAGAGGGCAGATTTAAAATGGAAGCAAAAGCAAAATAATTGCAGTACAAACATGACAGTATAGATGAGTGATTTAGGGCTATTTTAAGAAGGATGTTTTCTGTCGTAAAAGGGCAAAAATATCTAGGGGTGAAAAAAATTCCAGGTATACAGTATGTACCCGTATATAGGGCAAGGTCCCTGTAAAATCCTGCACTCAGTCAATTGACTTTTTATGTCAATTATTTTTTTTTTTTTTAAGGAAAACATTTTTTACTTACTGAATAGTCTTGCTATATCATTTATGTTGCCCATATTAGACTAAGAGTTAAATGTAATGTCCGCAAACAAACTAACAAGCCTTTCTCCCATGTTTACTATAGGTGGCTGGACAAGATGGGCTTGGCAGCAAAAAGCAACATAGGAGCTCTGATGAGGCAGGCATTTTATGGCGGAGCCTATGGATTACTGGATTATTACACTCTGGATCCTAATCCTGTAAGTTTTTTTTTTTTGCAGAAGGCCGGTGGTCTCTTCCCGGGTACATTGTTACTGGGTTCTCACCTCCGCCATTAATAAATGTGACCTCGTGTGTGCGTAATGCACTGTGTACACAATCAAGTGACAAAATAATTATCTTTCAAGTTACAATAGCATTGGGATTCAGGACTGTGTCAGAAACTGCATAATAAAAATACATCATGTACTTTATATTTATACTGCATACTTTATAATTTTGAATCATTCCCTTATCTCGACACCCGCTATGAAGTTGAAGTTTCAGGACACTACAAGCTGTGTTCACTGGAACTTGACCATCATCTGATAAAGATCGCCCCGCTGTCTTTGAAGTTGGGAAAGTTTTGGAAAAAGTGTTACATAAACAAATTGACACTCAACCTGGAATATCTAATTGTTTGGATATCGCAGCTGCAGAATAATTTAGGTGAATTTAAGGATAAGACAAGGATTGTGGTCGTTGGTGTTACAGTTATAATGAAATTTAATGATGATTTGACAGGCAATATAGTAGCAATGTATGTGTACATTATCAGTACACACAAGTAATATAAGTGATGATAAATATGATAAAATGCAACATGCACTCAAGTCTAAAGGATTTTTATTTGTTTTTAATCACAATCCTATCTAATAATGTACAGCAAAATATTACTCTGATTATTTGGTGCTATCGTTTTAGCACCAGTTATTAAACATAAGCGATGTATTTTTGTGTTCTCCCATCCATGTTTTCATCTCTCCTGACATAACCTATATTCTACTTCAACCTATCTGATACTTAAACCTGGATTTTTGCCAAAAATCGGACAATCGACCTATCCCTTACATCAATCTGTAGGCCATAAAATACAGAAGTTGTGCATATTGCATTTTCAGAGAGAGCACAATCCAATATGGCCAACAAGGGACCATCTTGGATTTTGTTACCACTACTTCTAAGAAAGGACTGAAGGGATCTCCTTGTTCCCCTTGTTATTTCAGTTCTGTAATGTTTTTTGTTTGCAAGATGCTATGTATAAGAATAATGGTTGAGGTCAGCTTTATTGGGGAGGTAAATTATGTTGCATAAGATCAGCTTTGTGAAAATTTTAATTAAATATGTACATTAATACCATGAATACATTATGAACAGTCATAAATAATTGTAAGAAAACTGCTAAGATTTCTCTCATTTAAACTAAAAAAATATTGCGTTTTCAGGATTTCTGGCTCACAATGCTGTACAAGCAACTGGTTGGAGGTAAAGTTTTCCAGGTCTCCACATCGGATAAGTCGGATGAAATCAGATTCTATGCTCACTGTTCGTCATCAGATTTGTAAGTTTATTTTTATGTGATGATTCAGCAGAAATATCATCCATTTGATCTCTTACTCCATGTGGTCCCTCACCTCTGAACATGCTGAAGTACACCCATTAGGGAGTTATCCAGATTCTGGTTCCCTGACCCCAGACCTATTTCCTTGAGGCGAAGCTGAGGGAAATAGGTCTGGAAAAGTGGAAACAGAATCTTGCTTACTCCTTCATTGGTATATTTCAACTGTATATTAACATAAATTCAAAATAATAGTTTTGCAAAATGGTATATATTGTCCGACTGCTTTCTAAATTCTCAATAATTAATAGAAGTTAAAGTAAATTTTTATTCAGCAAATTCTAAGTATTAAAGCTATTGATATTGTAACTTACTATTGTGATTAATCTATTTCATCATGACATACATTGCCAGTTTACAATTGCTATAGTACTATTGGAAGGTACATGTATGTTATTACAACACGCCTAGTTATCAAAATGTAATTGTATAAAAGTAATCAGAAAGTAATCATGATTACAGCTTTGTTTTGGTCCTGTAATTAACTAGATTAAAATTACCAGTAATCATATTTTTTGTAATTACTGATTACTTCCAATTACCTGCAAAAATGTTATCAACTACAGCTGATTAAAATTACAGTTAACGAATACCACATGTCATATGGAAGTTACAGTTCAATGCATTCTTATGCTCCTAATATATTTGTATCTAGTATTAGACATAAGAGTTAATCTGTCTTCCTTTACTTCCTGAGCCTCCGTGGCAGAGTGGTTAGAGCATCGCACTTCGAACCATGAAGTCTTTAACTTCTGGTTACCGCATGTTCAAGCCATGCTGGAAGCTAAGCCGATTTTTGTTAGAAAATTTGCCAGTTTACTTGTGGAAGGCAGGTGATCTCTTCCCAGGTTTATTGTAATCAGGTTCTCTCCTCCACCACTGGCCGCCACCATATAACTGAAATATGTTGAGTGTGGTGTAAAACATTTCAAAATTAGAAAATATTTAAATTCTTTTACTTCCTGTTACAGTTACGGGCCGGGGAGTATCACAGTTTATGGAATGAATCTCAAAAATACATACACTACCGTATCTCTAGCCCAGTATGATAACCAACAGCTACATGTTTATTTAATGACTGCACCTGGAAATGATCTAAAGTCGAGGTAAGTGTATTCAGGGTTTCCATATCATTGTAGTAGTTAATCTTGAATTGGTGTATATCAGTATTTTATTGTAAAGAAATCCTCCCCTGTCATCACCAAAAAGTACTTTGACAGAATTTCTGCACCTTATTTCAATCAAACAGCAACATTTTGTCATAAATACAATTTACTCTTGTCATAAAATTGAGAAATTTACTGAAATGTCTTTGTCAAGATGATGTGGAACCTGAGTTAATACATTGTAACATGAATTATTTTCAGATTTGTTAGTCTTAATGGTGAAGTTTTAATGATGGAATCTGATACCAAACTACCAGATCTACAAAGACCATTAATTATGCAAGGAAAAGTGCTGTTGCCTCCGTATTCTTATGTCTTCATCGTCATTCCAGAAGCAAATGCGGCAGTCTGTCTTTAAGCCTCAATCATTTAGACATCAAGCATGTTAAGATATCTAAATTTTTGTTTATCTAGATTTTAAGATTTCGAAAATTTGAAGACTGAATTTTTTAATGTATATTAAGTTATATGTTATATAGGGTTAAGAATTAATGGTGGCATGAAGCCATGTTAGATTAAAATTTTAGTTATATTTATTACCTGACTGGGACAAAATGTCTGGAGAGCAAAGGTCATAACCTGAGCATCATCCACGTTGTTTGACAACAAAAACTTTAACTTTGGCTATATCTTTTGAAATGCAAGTAGTAAAGCATTAATATTTCACATGTGCAATCCTTATGATTTAACCTTTCCCTTTCAGATAGTACAATGACCTTTGACATCATGACCTAGATAATACCATTTGACCTACTTCATAGTCAAAATTTTGGAATCTGTGATACAATGCTGCAAGCTGTGAGCCATGTTGTCTTCTGACAACTTTTGTATTATTTTACAAGTTTTACAGAAATTTAAAGACTTGTTGTTTTCTTAGTAGGTAACACACATTTGAAAATCATTTAACTCATTTACCTTTGAAAAACAATGGATTCTTCTGTAAATCAATGACTTAGACTAGTCCAAATGTTTCTTTAGGGTTCAATGAGGTAAGAGTTAATGGATATTGTTGTTTTAACTTTTGAGACTAGATGTAATATAATCAGACTTTTGAATCTCCACTTTGTTAGCTGTGTTTGTTGTCAGTGAACCTCATGTCTTTACAACTTACAGGGCCATCTAGAAAAGTACTTGTTCTCAGACATTTTTTTACTTTACTTTTTTTCTGTAATGACTTTCTTGTAAGGTTTACCCAGCTTAAATTTTTATTATGTAGATCACATCATCAGTTTATGCACATAGATTAAACAGATTAGGGGTCATCTCAAAACATACAAATGACACGATTTCCGGACTATGTTGATAGGTTTTCATGTTTTCTTTTTATTGATTATTGCCCTACTGTACAAAATTTATACATGAAATTTCCTTTGAATGTATGCATGCATCATTTTCCAATGACTCGTGGAACTGCTTCTTTGGCACTTGATCAACATTAGAACTAACAATAAGTATGTTCTCAGCTAATTTAACTTTAAATTTGATATATTTGATGATCTGCTGTCAGTATGTCAAACCTATTTGTATCATAGATATAGATTATTATTATGACCATTTTCATTTCATATCCCTTATCAACCCTCAACTCCTATATCAGCCCTAGACCCTAGAGCTAATATGAGGTCGAGGATTGATATGGTATATGATGTGAAAATGGTCATGACTGGCAAACCATTCTCGAAACATTTCTGAGTCTTTGAAATAGTCAAGCACCATAATCCTGACTATGTTTTATAATACAATTTTTTTTTAAAACAACTGATATAACTGAAGCCTCGTTCTGATGTGGGCAATATAGATTATAGTTATCACACTCCCTATTGGTATGGATGGCAAGTTTAGATAGTATCACATATGCAAAATTGCCATATTTAGTACGGAGTATATGATAAATAGAGATTGTTATATGAACATTTTGATATCATACTCATTCTCAGCCGGAGGTTCTTGATATCAGCCTGAGGGCTGAAGGCCAGAGGTTTGATATGAGAACCAAGGGCTGAGAAGGAGTGTGATATAAAAAATTGTCATATTATAAACTTTTTTATCATGTGTTTAAATTACAAATTATAAAACATATTAAGATACAACAATAACAACATACTAATTACAATATTTTGGCCGACAAAGAATTAATAATGCTTTTACTGTGTTCAGTTTCATGGTTTTGGATGACATTGAAAGAGCAGACAATGAAATGTACTGGAAACAAATGACACTTGAAATTCTTTTTTCTTTTCATTTATCGCAATATATAAATAAAGAAGTTCCAAGCAGGGGGTGCATTACAAGAATATTTAATTCATGGAGGTGCATTACGAATATAATTAATGCATGGGGGGCGTGTCAGTATCACATATACAAACGTCCTATCTAGTACAGACATATGATAAGGGAATTTAATATATGGGTAGGTGGATGTATTATCATGCAGCAATAAAAAAAAAACACATACACCAAAATTTCAGAAACAAGGATTTGTCTGAGAACCAGATATATTTTTTAGTCTCATATTCATGTTATGTTGACACCTTGATCTATGCAAGTGCTCTGTATGTTTTTTGTGTTGAAAGCTTTTTTGGTAGAAAGCATTTTACGATTTTACTTATTTTATTTTCCTATATTATTTGGTGTTCTGTGTGATGATCCGTTTATTTCTACAGTTGTAAGAGCTCAACATATATTTTGTTATCTACAAAGAGTGTTTTTCTCATCTCCAAAAAGGATTTTTTCTCCAGCCCCTTGTTGATAACTTTTATGCATTTGTTGCTTTCTCTCAGATATTTTCGTAGTCTGTGAACATTGTCGTGATTTGTCGCATCTGAATCTTGTGACATCAATTCTTTTGTTGATGTATTTATACTGCCGTCACATTCTGTTATTTTTATGCATTTATTGGACTCCCTCAAGTCACTGTGATGTACATTGTAGGATCTAGCCTAGAACAATTTATATCATTACCCCGCCACAGTAATTTCTTACTGTGTTGATACTGAAAACCATTATGCAGCACTCTCCACTGGTTTCCAATACACTGTTTGTTTGTTTGTTTATTGTTGTTTAACGTCCCACTCAAGAATATGGAGACGTCACCAAATGCCGATGAAGGGCTTCAAATTTTGGCCTATGTTCGGCACTTACGGCCATTGAGCAGTGAGGGTTCTTTAACGTGCTGACACCTACTGTGACACGGGACCTCCAGTTTTTACTATCTCATCCGAAAGACAGAAAACCAACCTGTCTCCGGAGGGACGTGAACTCACGACCTCACGATCCAGAGTCAAGCGCGCTACCGACTGAGCCAGGCTGGCTCCCGATACACTGTATCAATTACTTAACAAATAAGTTCACATAGAACCACAAAATGAAGAAAGTATTTTATGACCACATTGTTGTCAATGATGTAATTTCCTGGTCAATGACCACATTGTTGTCAATGATGTAAATGTTATCAATTTTCTTCCTTGTCTTAATAGTTTCAATGAAAAAGGGTTATTCATGTTACACTATGTTGCCATCTTTTATGTTGATGGACATACATGATTAAGCTGACAGTAGACCTTTTTTGTTGGCTCTTGTGATGATATTTTCTGTGCCAAGGCATTTGTAGTACATGTATATGTGAGATGTGTTGCAATCTAACTAAAAAGCAATCTCTCACTGCTCCCATTTTTTGATATTATGCAAAGAGGATCTAATGAAACCACCTATGGGGTCACATGCAGATGACCTTGTACATGTGTTTTGTTTTTGACCAATGAAAATTGGACTTATGAAGTCTTGCAAATTTATCAAATGGAAAAGAAATGTTAACATTTTAAACATTATAAACAACACGCAACACACAATATCTGGAAGTACAGAATTCTTTTCATAATCTTGGATAGGATCAAATTACCCAAGATATTCAAAATGAATATTGCGGACTGACAATTTTCTTTATCATAAAATGAATTACATCTCTTTGCCATTTAGTTAACTTTCAAAATCTTTTAAGTCCCATTTTCATGTGTCAAACATTACACACCTTCAAGTGGTTATTCGCATTTCACCCCATTGCAGGTTTCATTAGATTGTTTGTGCCACATACAGTGAAACCTGTATATAGGGGCCACCGAAGGGACCAGAAAATATTGACCTTTATGTGCAGGTGACCCTTATACACAGGTTAAATTTAGTTGAATTATGCAGTCAAGGGACTTGAAAAAACTGGCCTTTATAGACAGGTGATCCTTATATAGAGGTGACCGCTATAGCAGGTTTTACTGTATAAGAAAATGGAACCAGTGAGAGATAAGTTTTTATCTAGGTTGATATGATCTTGTTGCACTGTAATCGGCCATGTATAATCTGCACTCTTTTCACTCTAAAATTTGTCTCAGGGATGGGGTTGTGGATAATACAATACAACACATTCTTTGGGCATTTTTTTCCATGGGACTGTAGTAAAGAAAAAAAGTGCAGAAGATTTGACGTTGGATGGTAAACTTGCCTTTATTTGACCAAGTTTTTTTGTGTCATAATCATGATGTTCGTAGGATTGATATTTAAAATTTGTCTGATTTTTAGTCATACTAATGCCCCAGTAATGGCCATGTATAAAACTCAGATGCGTTTTAGGCCTAAAAGCATGAACACCTTTTTTTCTCCGAGATCTGGTGCAGAAATGGGGGTGCGGATAATACATAAATGCCGATTATACATGGTCAATTACGGTATTGACTTTGGTTTTGTTTCAGATGTTTATTTTTTTGCCTTATTTGTGTGATATAAACTTTGTTTCGAACTGGAGTTTATCTCCATTCATAGGTAATAGACATAAGTAGGCACCTCGATCCTGATTTCCGAAATCCACATGTTTTGACATAGACTCATGTCAGCATTTTGAATTTAGATTATGGCATTATTACTTACATATTTGATACAAGCCATCATTATGGATTGTATATTGAGGGCATGCCTAATTAGTAATTGGCTGATTACCTGACTTATACCCACTGGTTAGGCTGAATTTCTGTCGTGATTTCAGGTTGCTTTTTTTTTTTTTTTTTTGGTGTTAGATTCTACCCCCCAAAAAAACTAACTTAAAATTGGGACAGAAATTCAGCCTACCCACTGGTAAGCTATTTATTTAAGATGGAAGTACAAATTAAAGTTCAAATCTATTAATTGTCTCTGAAAACTGTGATTTTTTCCATCATAAATTGTGACTTTTTTTCCAAATACTATTTTGTCGAGTTGTCCTCCTTTGGATTAATATGACCCATAGCGATATTTTGCCATGTGGTCCGGTAGTGTAGCAGGCACAAAGCATGTCAAAGGCCATAAAATTCATATGTCCCCGAACTGAATCTATTTACATCTCCCACCACACTATTTATAACTGGTTATTTATAACTTGCTGTTTATAACTTGCTGTTTATAACTTGCTTTTTATATTCAGATTTTCTTGACAGCTTTGATCTAATGGTTTCACATTTTGTACATTTAAAAGTATACACACACACACACACACACACACACACACACACACACACACATATGTATATCGGTATATATCCCACCTCATTATTAACATCTCATTATGCTTTATATACCTTCACGGCTTGGGCCTAACTGTATGAAGTTTACATTTAACTTTGTGCCAAGTACTTATTTTAGAAATTGTTCTCCCCATTGTAAACAATTTGATATTACTTAGACCCTCTTTATTTTTGTTTATTTGTTATTTTAACATGTCACTGATGCTGGTTCATATTTTTGAACTTTGGCTTGATCTTCTTGACAGTTTGGTGGCCCATGTACCAGGTCAGACCGAAGACATTAAGATAGGTACTCCATAGTGACTGTTCCTTTGTCATACACTCAGAACAAGAAATAAAAGTCAGAGTTTTGGTGATGAGGTCTAAAATTGATGTCCCATGTCACAGCAGGCTTGGCACATAAATGACCCCTCACCCCATGGGTGTCGGTCCACACATGTAAAAACTGGCACTTCACATAAAGCTGGTGACATCTCCATATAAGGAAAGTGTATGAATGCCCAATCCTCTAAAAACCCTCAGTTTGAACAACCAGACTTTCCCACTCATTGATATTTCCCTGTCTACCCAACACAACAATTCCTACTATGTTGGTTCATAGACAAAAGTTTTTAATTTCTTCTAATGATTGTAAAAACATAACACTACATCACTTATTACATTCCAGAAAATGAACAGTCATATTTCCTGTCATTATATTTTCTGTGAAAGCTCAGCACAAGCAGTGTAGAATACCTGTGTATACTAGTTTATTGTTATGTATATAATATTTATTTTTTTCAATCCACAAAATAAAAATCGAAAACAGGTTATAATAAAAACTAAACCAACTGTATCTACAGTATACATGTATTTGTGTCAAAGAAAGCGTTTCTCTGTTATATCGAAAATGTAGGAACATGATCAACAATTTTGTGATTTTAGATGCAATTGATATAGATCTACAACCATGGGACATAAATATTTGTCACTTATGTTATTTTCTTCTTTGTTTTATATAAAACCAACAATTTTTAAATGCACACAGAATCCACTAATTTAAGCAATATTTCAAATATTTTAAGTTTACTTGAAGGAAATTGAATTAATTTTTTTAATCATTTCGAAATTTATAGAAACTTTTGTTTATTTTGAGAAAATAATTATTCTGTGGAGGATAAAATTACATCAGGTAAATTTTGACATATTTCATGTGACTGAAAGAATATTCACAGAATTTACAAAATTATTCCGGGAGAAAAATACCGTCATTTCTGTAAATGAACACAGTGATTTAAAAATGCATATATATTTTAGAAATATGAATTTGTCCTAGATCTACCATAAATTTGTACGAATTTGTAAAATTCTGGATTTTACAAGCATTTAAATATTATTGGTTGTATATAAAACAAAGAAGAAAATAAAATAAGTGACAAATATATATGTCCCATGACTGTACATGTAAATCTAAGTCCGAATCAGTATGTCTGCTGTTTTGTAATGACACTGTAAACATATCATACAATGTATAAATTTCTACTGATACATAATCAAAAATAAGCATCCACTAATTTCTTATATTTCAAGTAAATGTTTTGGTTTAAAGATGTACAATGATATACGACAGCCTATACTAATTTCTGATTTTCTTAGATCAAGGATGTATATTCCCAGGTTAAACAGTAACTGCATGTGTGTACAGATATATATATTCTTCTATAAATTCACCAGTTCAGATTTGACAAAGGATTTGCCTTTCAGGACTGTCAGTCCTTTGATTTTAATATCATATACCGTGATAATTTTGTTATACCCTCAGCTGTGATATGTCCAAATCCTATTAACAGAACAAGTACATGTTGTATTATACGAAAGTCTCAGTTTAACAAGAAATTTATGCGATTAGGTGAGAAAGATAATGTTCAAGTGGACAAAAAACTGGAAGTAATGAAAAAGTATCACCAAGCTCTGCATATTAACTCGATAGTTGTAACCGATTTATAAGTATATACTTTCATGATTGTCACTGTATATTTTCATTGAAATCTGTTGTACCCATTTATCTCATTTTAATCATGCATTGAGTGTTTGAAATAAATGGTAATATGTGTTTACGTTTTGTCAAACTACATGAACAAATAATGTGATGAATTTTGAACCAGAATATATATATATATATATAATTTTTTTTCTGAAAAAATGCAAAATAAAGATATTTTACTTTCTGTGTGTGTGTGTGTGTGTGTGTGTTTTTTTGTCTCTGAAATGATTCAGTAGTCTGTCAAACATTTAAGTAAATGGATCGGTAAAATATGGGAAATTTAGCCATGCTTTGATGCTGGGTTACATATTTTAACAAATTAAGGGTTATTATTTCATAAATTTAACCCTCGATTAACATATTTAAACAAGGATTATGTTTAATGGTAGTTAAATTCAACTAATGCATGTAGATGAACAACTGGGCACATGAATGACGTCAAAAACGAAAATAAGACCAAGAGTGTTCTTAAATCTGCAGTAAAAGTGAACTATAAAAAATGAAATCTTTTAATTTCATGTTACAGAAATTAACGTTTGCTACATACATGTTTTAAATATCCTGGTCGATATATATATATATATTAATTATTGTTATGTCGATATGTAATTAAATGTGCATACACGTTCTTGCAACTAGTTTTAGTAAGTGTTTTTTTATTCTTTTCTAAAACATTGAAACAGCTAGACAAATTTAACTTCATATAAATATTTGAATTTACAACTGGAAATATGATAATGAAAACCTATTTATACAAATTAAATGTACCATTTATAAACATTTTTAAAAAAGATAGGACAAATTGGATTTGGGACAAGTTGAACAAATTTCCCATTAACTTTAAAACTATGTCTTCCATCCATGTAATTCCAATGAATGAGGGACAAAAAGTTGAATATTTCCAACCCAAAAAAGAAAAAAGTTGAACAAATAATGTTAACACATTTTTTAAAAAATATGGACAAATTGACCAAAATAATAGTTGGAACAAATTGACCAAAAAGTGGGACAGATCGGCAAATAAATTTGGACAAATTGACAAAACATTCCCAGTAACTTTCAAATTATGTCATTTCTCCATGAAATTCCAATAAGTAAAATTGAAGAAGTACCAATCGATAATCAAAACTCGAGTCCATTATAACACGACGAATTAGATGTGTAAATGGTCTCAACATGAAGAACAATTGCGGGAAAACATATCCAAATCAAAAAAGAAAAAATGTTGAACAAATAATGTAAAAACATTTTTAAAAAGGATGGGACAAATTGAAAAAAAAATAAAAGTTGGGACAAAGTTTACCAAAAGTGGGACAAATCGGGAAAAAATTGGGACAAATTGACCAGACCCCATTGTAAACATGTGCCAATTTACCTTGGTAGACACAGGCCTAAACATCTACACGAGGGTATCCTAAAGATACTTTTTGATCTTACCGAAAAAAGTACTCTAGAATTTTATTTATAGGTTTATAAACCCATTCAGGCAATCTCTTTTCTCAATATGATAGCATGTTTTGACAAAGGTTTGCCGATTTCAGAAATGCACTAAAGCTATTTAAAATTCTTCATTGCTTCGTTAGTGTGTCAGTTTCGGGGCTGCCCTGAATACGTCTAGAAATCTTGATTACTTCGTTAGTTTGCTGGATTTAGGAATGCACTGAAAACGCCTGAGTCGCTTGATTACGGCGTTAGTTTTTTATCTGTAGATTTAAATTGAGTGTTGTTTTTTTCATTCTGCATTCTTTCCCAACAATACATTCAACGTAGAAATTTTAATACGCCATAATTGCTTAGATCATTATTCTCCTGTTGAAATCAAATGTCAAGTTGTTTATGAACATAATTTCAGTAGTTTGATCAGACGCTAAAGATACATAGCAATGTGCATTGTTACATCAATTTAATTGGCTGATAGACCAGTGTTTTGATCACTTAAAATAGGATAGGAAGGTCTGATATATATATATAGTGTAAAATTGACAAACAACACGGAAAATTATTTGCGGGACGACCTGTCCCTTCTTATGATATTACAATAACATAAAAATCACATACACCCACAACTCGAATACAAATGAAAAGCGACATATTTAATGGTGATCCAGATCGAAATCAAACAAGTGTTAGAATTAATTAAGATAAAAAGATTTTTGTTCCCCCTCTCCACTTTTGATTTGCTTCCTACGTCATTGCATTAGAAACTCCTTTAAATATTTAATGTTATTTACGATTGATATGGAACAAGATTTAGTTCAAGAGAAAAAAATCAATGAGGACATGAAAACGAAAACAATGCATATCACAAACTAATGGTACTGTACTTTATACAATGTTTTGTTGTATAATAATTGAAAATCGTAACCAAATTACACCTGCCGAAACATTAAAATGAAACCTGAAATTAACATTGACTGAGAAAATCTGTTGATTATTTCTAAATCATTAGACAGTGGATGGAGATTCTAAGGAAATGAAAGTAGTGAAAACGAAGACCTTTGGGAAATACAGACCGTTGTCACAATACTATTGTGTTGATGAAATCTTCTTGAAGCTAAAATCATGTTAGATGGAAATGTGTATCACACTAGAAGTATTCGTGTTTTGCTATACATAAAAAGTGTCGGCATTGATTTTGTTTCTGTATCTGAGCTATGTTTTTGTTTCACAGCACTGAGAAATTAATTTTAATAATTGCCACGGATTTCTACATGATGAGATTTACAGAATATTAAATAAAAAACTTTTTTTTCTTTTGTTGATTTGCACCAAAGTGAAGAAATATATGCATAGCTATGGAGTATAAAACATATACCAGAATGTCACGAAGAGCTGTAAATAACATAGACTTAGTAAATGCTGAATAAACCAGATAAATTTACGCTTTTATTGACAGCTATAGTGAAATACATGTAACCAGGCTTGATGGAGTGTTGTGAACCATTTCTTGACTTGGGCGAGTTGAAATTTTTGGCAAACATTAAAATTAAAGCGGAAAGAATCATCGTTCCAGATTACAGTTATCCAACTGATAATAAAACGGTGGTGTGATGATTAAATGCCTACTCTGCCACGCCAAGTTTTGTGATTCGGACAATAGTTGATAGTGATTTTCTGATCGGTTTTCTTTTTTTTATTGTAGTTTTACTTCTCGCCAAAAATTGTATTTGATAGTGATATGTCACCAGCTAGGAATTTACGAATTTTCTTGACTATGTATATCTCTTTTTTGTAAATGTATATCAATCTAAGTAGTAAAAAAGGAGGGGGGGGATATTGAAGAAAACACAGGTTATGCCCTTTAAGTATACAGTTTACACATTGCTGTACCATATATGGGTGTAAGTAAGAATATGCCATCTTCCAAGTTCTGAAGGTGACTTTTCTACTTCATTCGTGTTTGTTACCTCAGTATTTCGTAAGTTACGCAATTGAAATACATTTCAATAAATAGATTTACACTGTTACATTTCTGCACTTATTAAGTAATAAATTAACTTGTATTATATTTAGTCACGTAGGCTTAAATGTGCGCCATACATCTCGCACTCTGAAATCAAATGTCATTTGTATTTCTCGATTTTCTAACAATTAACTCAAATGCGTTTGGTCGGTTTTGAATTACACTTATACTGATATCGATAATCTATAGGATTATACGATAGTGGAGAGGAAATTCATTTCATTTCAGTTAAATTTTCAGTTCAACGGGAGGACAAGAAAAATCATTACACTAAAATCAGTCACTCACATTGCTTGATAATTTGACAAGTTGATTGAGACTTAGCAGGTAATAAAGAGAAGAAGATGAAGCGAGTTTAGTTAAGATTTTAGTTGTCAATGCATTTACATTACAGGCAGTGGGATATTTTTCTTGTGCATTACAAGATGATATCTGTAATTACTTACGTAAATGTCAGTTAATGGATTACCAAAAGCTAAAATGTCATTTTCGATGTGCAATTTGAAATTTTAACTTGATTATTGTTTCTTTTTTTCTAATTTGCGAAAATAGGTTTGTAAATCAAATAATCTTCCAGTTGGAACCGATGATTAATTGTTATGGTTTATGTCATGTTCGCCAAAATAGATAATCGCCAGATCTTTCTTTTGTCTATGTTTATATGGCGTCGTATTATTGTTGTTTGCTTCCTGTTGAAATATATTTCTGTAGGAGAATCTTTTTAGCTTATAACAGTAAAATGGGAATTGGTTGAGAATAGTAATTATCATTATTAGAACAATCATATATACTCTAACATGAATGATTCGGTCGTTATATTCTGTTAACTACGATCACTACACTCGAAAGATGGAGAAAATCGGAAACGGAGCGGGCTTGAATTATTCGAGTTGTGTATAGTCTAGATTTTCAGTGGTTCGTGTTAGTCCAATACTAATCAGATTTTGTTTGTTGCATCCGGGATATCCTAAAGATTAATTCTTTGGTATCTGTTATTTTTTTTTCACATGAATATTTTTACCTTAAATTGTGATCGTTGAATTGAATTACCCAAGGCTAGGTCACCAGGATTAAATTCAAAGTTACTGTCCGCGAGGTTGCTAAAGTCGATATAAAGTCTACAGTGTACAGTCCACGTACCATCATTTTATATGAAAACCGCTAAACAATGAGTTGTAACAAAATATTTAACAATCGCATATATAGTGCCGTAAACGTTTGGGCCGATATAATGCCATCCATGTTTCACTATTGGAATATTGAACTACAGTATAACCACATCTCCAGAACACCTCACTTACAGGGTCACCTCAAAGTTAAGACCACAAATTTACAATTTCTTAATAGATATTTAACAAGTACAGATCCTTACTTCATAGACCACCTCACAAGCCACTTTGATTCAGACAATTAGGTAGTCATTAACCGAGGTTTCACTGTATTTTTCTTGAGAGTGGTCGATAAACTGTTGATAACGATTATGACGGAGATGACGTTTACATTCTTTCTGTTTGTGGATACAGGAGTTGGGGCTGGCGTGGTCAGTCAGCTGGAGTTACTTAGTCCTCCACGTCATGTGATTCATACTTTCTGGATTTGTCCACTTATGTTCACTGCTGTTTGTATCTATACATTATCTTCCGCATTGTGTATTTGTTAACATTAAACTACATATATAATAGGACCTTCGCGATGGAATGGTTAGAACATCGTGCTAGGAGTCTCTTATCTCTATTCAGTGTCGTTCGAAACAGCTGATTTTTGCGATACGGTTTGTCAGCAGTGAACTCGGGTATATTGTTATATTTCCTCCAACGTCACTGAAAACTGGCTGCCACCGTATAACTGGAACTTGGGTGAGAGCAGTGGCTAACATTATTAGAACAATCGTTTACGTTCATTGTAACATAGTAATTGCAAACAGGGTTATTATATCGACTGTCAAATTTTCGTCGACATCAAATGCTATTCCTGATATCCCAGTGACAAAAGCTTGTCAGTAAGTAATTCGCCTCTGCCTTATTTCAATTACTATGTTCCACTAAAACAAATGTTGAGTTACCTGTTCAAAAGCGGATGTTGAGTTATCTGTACCAATTATGACGATGATTAATTCCTCACTTATTCATTTTGAATTTGACTGTCAACAGGGGATGCTTACTCCTCCACAGCACCTGATCCCATCTCTGGATTTCTAGACGCCAGTGTTTTTGTAGTTCACCAGATTTGTCCGCTGGGGATCACGAGGATTAATAACTTGGTATCTGTCATTTTTATACTGTTTTACTTGACCTTGACGGTGAACTCACAGTTAATGGGATTGTTCAATAGTGGATGCTTATTCCTCCATGGCACCTGATCCCACCCATGGGTTTTCTGGAGGTCTGTTTCTATCTAATGTTAACCAAATTTGTTATATTACCTCCCCAACCCCTTTAACATTGCTACTTTGGTGTCTGTGAATCTTATATTTATTTTTCGGAATCGTGTATTTTATTTCTATGTCGATTCAGCGATGATGGATAGCTAACATGACTGTCCTGTTAGGTTAATGTTCACATTGTCTGTTATCCCCCTGAAGGCTAATTCTTTTGTATATATGATCTTTATGTTGATAGGTAATTTTGATATTTTGTATTGTATCTTTGATGGTAGAAGCCTAGTAATCTATATAAAATTGACTGAATAATCACAACAGACCAGCTGTGAATGTGATAAATTACTGTTTTATTTCATGGTGAATCTCTAAATGCCCAGATATTGATGAAGTTTATGTTAATATGTCAAGATATTTTCAGGGAGATTCTAAAAATCTGGGGTTGAGTAAGGTTATGTTTTTTGGTCGAGATAAATAATTGCTCGAATACAGAAGCGACCGCTCGTTTTCGGCTATAGTAAATCTTAAATACAATGAATGAATTCGGAATCGACAATTTTTTGGTTGTAATCGAATTCGAAAGTTTTCATCGACTTGCACACTGATCTTGCATATCAGGAGACAAACAATTTTGTGAGCGTGGGACAAACAAGGACCTTTGAAAATCCAGAGATTGCATCAGATGTCATGGAGGATTAAGCATCCCCTGTCGGCCGATCACATGCGCAACGAGTCCAGTTAAATAAATCAGCTGGGGAATACATTTTCGCCACCATCAGTATAAACGATTCGACACTTACTATCGAACGTTTCAGTTGTTGAAACATTGCAAACAAGAACATTTTACAGACCGTAGAATTTGCAAAATATTGACTTGATTGGATGGTTGTATGCTCGGCACTTACGGCCATTGGGCAGTAAGGGTTCTTTAACGTGCCGACACCTACTGTAATACGAGACCTCGGTTTTTAATCTCTCATCCAAAGGACTGGAATCCAACCTGCCGCCGGCTGGACTTGAACACACGACATAACGATCAAAAGTCAAGCTCGCTACCGACTGAATCAGGCCGGCTCCAAAATGTTGTCTGTAATGGCGACTCCTCAAATTATTAGGTCAACAACTCCTTGACAAAATAAATTTATAAAGATTTATTTCAATTTGAAAATGAAGATTTATGCTTTGATACGTGAGATTTTTCTATATTGAATATAGAGCAAAATACCCCTGTATTTTACCATGTTTGATGTTGATTCAACACTGTTCAAGGCCAAAAGTGTCCATGAAGATCGGTCGGTGTTTATTGTTAGTTTCTATGTACGTATCATATGTCTTTAAAGATTGACATTTCATACTAAGCTTACTACCCGTAAAATGGTAACAAAAGTCATTTTATCACAAACAATTTATCACGGCATATGCGGCCGATCACCAGGGGATACTTACTCCTCCATGTCACCTGATCCTATCACTGGATTTCCCGGAGGTCTGTTTTTGTCCAATATTAACTACATATGTTATTCTGTCTCCTGGAATTCTTGACGATTGTGGAAATAGATGCATGTTACATCTGCAGAACATTATATGATCTTTATTGGAGCGAGAAGAAATGTGAGCACACAACAACATTTATAGTCAGTATAAAAATAATTGGATGTAACTGAGTGATATTCAACAACATATTTTTAAACATTTTATTGTAAACAAGAATAACCGTCACATGTAACAATGATGTATCAATATATCTTATCACAAAAATATCGATATCATACTTTATACTTTGTTCGTTAATATAGAAATATCTCTCTCTCTCTCTCTCTCTCTCTCTCTCTCTCTCTCTCTCTCTCTCTCTCTCTCTCTCTCTCTCTCTCTCTCTCTCTCTCTCTCTCTCTCTCTCTCTATATATATATATATATATATATATATATATATATATATATATATAGATATATATATATATAGTAGATAGTTTTTTTTATATTATATATCAAAGAGTTAGCTAAGTTCTTATATTGTTTTTCTCTCCGGTTGGCACTTAATTATAAATCTTAATATGGACAAACTGAAACACCCGTTCCTATCTGTATACTGAATTTGGCTGAAACAGTTTTCTTTTTTGAGAGAAGGACAGAAGTAATTAAATTCTAGCTCGTTAACAGACATACACGAAACATTCTTATAATGAAAAGAGAGTTATCATTTATTTTCACCTGGACTTCAGTATATGAGATGTTTCGTTTATAATAATAGTAAGTAAATTCTTTTTTTTTTTGTTATTCTATTCTAGATGGCATGTATGAATATAGAGTTAAATCAATTCTGTTTTGGACTCTGGTGGACTTTCTATTTGATAAAATATCTTCTGTTGTGTCTTTGTGGTAGACTTTTCTACAGAATAATTGTTGAATTTCGCGACGGAAATTTGAATTGTACCAGCCGTAAACTATAGGATTAATACACACAGAAGACATTGCTATGGCGTGACATATTGCATTCAACAGATAAAAGTTTATTTTATGAAACATGCTGTAGTTGAAATCAGCCAAAAGATTCACCAATGTTAAGGGAAGCCATGTTAAAGCAAACGAAACCGCAACACATGTTAATAATATAATATTCTTTTTTTGCCGCGCAAAGTGTCGTCTGTTTCTGGTGACGTAAACACTGTAGTGATGACGTATTCCAATACGAATACTGATATACCTGCATATCAGTACATGTAAAACAGCGATTGACAGGAGAGGAAACACAAAGTGAAAAACAAGAACTGCAGCCGTATAACATCCTCGGGAGACATAAGATGTCCATTTTTCCATACACACAGAAAAAAGAACGATTCCTGGCACAGCTTCAACCTTTTTAACCTTATGAAAAACAAACATTGGTAAAGCTAAAGCAAGTGAAACCATCCACAACATAGGGAAGATGTATAAAAGTTTTGATTTATCGGGGGTTCTGATGGAACAATTGACAATGGCTTTGTAACGATCCATTGCTATTGCCACGATCGTTAAAGTTGATACAAATATATAAAGGGCCTGTAGGCTTGGAGCAAGTTTACATAACATTTCCCCGAGAGGCCAGTTCTTTAGGAGAAGGCGTACAGCTTCGAACGGCAAACACAAAGTACATGTCAATATATCCGAGATAGCTAAATTTAACACAAACCAGTTCCGACTGGATTTTAGAGCTGTCCTTCTTAACACAATATAAACAATGACAGCATTACCCACAATTCCAAACAAAATGATAACACAGAACACAATAATGAACGTGCATTCAACTATCTGACTAAACTGATGGTTTGACGATGCATATTCGGATGTGATTTTCAAATAATCATCCAAAGTATAATTTACTGTAATAAACAAACCACTTGTAAGGAAATCCTCAAAATTTGTGGTATTTGGCTGCATCTTTTTCAGTTGGTGGTCTGAAAACAATAATAATAATAATAATAATAATAATAATAACAACAATAATAACAATAATAATAATAATCATCATCATCATCATCATCATCATCATCAACATCATCATCATCATCATACATCGATATGCATTTTCTTTACGAAAATATATAGAATAATAAATTTACGTTTTTACAGACTTGTCTAAAAAAAGACTTAACTGGTTAATATTTATATATTTAGAATATTACTGGTTTATTAATTGGTGTGATATTTTTAAGCGAGCATTTCCACGTCCTTTTATAAAAATTGCGTTCTAATCGGAGGATTTACTGTGTTTGATTTTTTTTTCCGGAGTATTATTATATTTCCGTGTAAACTGACTCCCGAATGATTGTGTTTCAGACGAGAAATTATCACAAATTTACATCCTTTTCCGAGGGCGATTAAGAAATTATATTGGATGGCCGAACTCTCAAAACACCGAAAATGTAATAAAAGTATTAAAGTATTGAATGACTATTTAAATGGGAAAGTCGGTAAATTTTCAAATGTAAGTGACCTCGACAAGGCAGGCACTCGAGAGGTTGCTTGAACTTCAAGGACATTTTACAGAGAGATTTAAAAGGCTGAATGCTTTAGACTGCAAAATCCTTTTAAAAACACATGATTAGGTCATAATCAAACGATCTTTTTAAAGCTGTTTCATAGTCCGATTCACATAACCTGGCTTGGCGGAGTAACATTTGGATTGTCATAAGGGGGATTCTACTCACTTATCAGTTAAGACAAGCTTCAACATTTCATTCCTCAGTACTCGTAGGTTTGGTGACAAGTAGGAATTTTAACCAGTCCAGGTCAAGAAAGGGTTTATCCGCCGCCAGTTTATATGGATTTTACTATAGTTCAGTTGATAAAGGAGATATTCGGTGAAACAAAACAAGAGAAGGACAGTATTACTCTTGATTTGAATAAAATGTATGAAACTGACAGTTTTTCGGGTTTGTTTTTTGACACTATCACTAAACAGGGTATTTTCGAGTACTTCTATTATTACATCAAAAGATCCAAAGCGATGACCGATGTTCGTGGAAGGAGGTACATCAAATCTTATAAAAAGAGACAAACAAATAACCACAAAGGAAATGACTTAATTGACACCGGCGACAAAACAGTTTGGGTATACTAGAAACCATCAGAAAAGTAAATATTTTCTCTAAATTTAGATAACAGTTTTCATAACAATCAGTGATTTTCTTCAAATAACTGTTGTATTTCAGTTATCCAGTTTCCACATTCAAGATAATTTGAATTTCTGACTGCGCCCAAAAAAGAAAATGAAAAAGTTTCTGGAAATGCTTGGTATGATTATATGGCAGTTGGCAAGAACCCATTAGGAAATATGATGCAAATGTCACTGAGGAAACCAAACTTTCGAAACGTAATACGAACCATTGTATCAGGGTTGCATGTATTACAATTCTTGATGAAAACGGCATTGAAACTATTGATTTTATGGGATTAAGTGGTCACAAATCTAAAGGTGTTGTTCGTTCGTACACAAAGCGTAAATTTTCATGATTGGTACGACAGTGACTCCCTATCACCAACCAGATCTAAATCTAAATGATGACATTTTCACCGCGTTTTTACCTTTTCACCAAACTCGATAGGTTTCCATGTAACATTTGCGACGGATGTGGCATGCTAACAGAGGACGATGACTCCTTCCGGTCACCTGGTCTCACCCTTTTTGGAATTCGCAATTGTTTCTTTTATTTATGTTGAGACCATTCTTTAGGTGTCCAATTTGTCTTAATACTATTCTAATGCACTTGGAGTTTCGATAATCTATTGTTATTTCTACATTTTATTTAATATAAAAAACAAAACTTTCTGCTCAAGAAAACTCATTTTCACGATCTCTCAATGAAATTTATTTTTTCCGCAGTTGATTGAAATCGGGACGGAAATATCCAAAATTAACATACGCATTTATACAATGGACACTTAAACTCATTGTTCACGTAATCTCCGTATCTATGGAACAGTCATAGACGGTACAATTCGCGGTTTTACGAATCTTCTGCTGAAGATTAGAGACTAATTAGTGACGGACGTCTGCATCATGTAGTCTTTATCACTTACTGACAAAATGCACTGCATGTGTGCAATAAGTTTGTTTAGTATGTCATAAAATTGTGTTATGTGTGAGTCTGACAACATTATCTCTTTTTAGCTAAAATGATTTTAAATCAAAATGCTACTTTGAGATGTGACATTTCTTTGTTATTGATTTCATTTCAATAGTCCTAATGCAACATTGTTTTTCCTCCTGTTATCAATTATTTCTAAAATGATAGCTGGAAGAAATCTAAATATCACAACAAACACAGTCGTAAACCTTAGAGACAATCAGGGACAGCCAGGTTCTATCCGTGTATTAAAACGATTACCTAAAGGCTGTTTAGACAATACCAAAGTTATTGCCCCCCGATACACTATTCCCCGACGCGAAGCGTCATTAAATACATTTATACCAAAAGTATTGTAGTAGTGTTGTAAAGACGTCTCTCTAGACGTATAGTTTAAACATTACTGCAATTTTGCACACATCTACATGAAATATGAGTGTTAAAGTATGTTTTGAAATACCGTATAATAAAAATGTATAAAAAAAGAACATTTATGTTTTTTCGTTTAACGCAATGAAATGTAACAGCAAAGCTAATGGTAATGGAGTAAATGTACCATTGAATCCTCAAACAAAGATGACAAGGTCATGGCATAATGAAATACATAATTTACCTAAATTTATAAGTATTCTCAACAAACTACACCAAACACAGTCGTAAGATTTCAGAATTTTCGAAAGTTGAGTGAAATGAGAAATTTCAGTAATTCTCGTGATTTATGGTGTCTGGTCCAGGATTAAAGTCAAAATGATAACAACCATGTTTTATCATTGTGTGATTAAATAAAAAAAAAACGTGAAATGTGATATTATCAGAATGAACAAGTGTCTTCATTTCACATGAGATTAAATATGTGCATATTAAAATTATGCTCTCCATAGATCATACCGAAAAAAAATGATTATAACTTTGGTATTATGTTTAAAATATTTATAGTGACTATATAGCTTACCTTAGAAAATCTTCAATTCAACTGTGAATTGTAAATAAAAACTGAATACATAAAGTCGTCTGCCAGAATTGTGAAATATATGACCCTGTGAGTAACGAATCAGAATCTGAATGTGGGGACAATATAGTGATTATATACTTGAGTCTTAAAATATGTTACCATAGCAACCATCAAGACAACATCCAATCTCTTAGTTTATTTTAAATAATAACCCTTACAACCATCTTTCAACCATTGAGACACCTTCCAATCTTATACATTTATGATAAAGTTCCGCCATGTTAAATTGGCATATGATTACAAATACAATAGTCTAAATTATATAATTACAGGGGTGACAAGTAAAATATTACAACTATTGTAATGCAATAAATCAGAGCAAGTCAAAATGGTTTACATGTACAGGTCTACCAAGGTAATTGGCACATGTTTACAAACACACCGAGTCTGATTTAAATCATAACAGGGTGACAGGCTTCTTGTCGATACAAAATACTATAGCTTAAGTAATGCTTAGAATCTGTGCAAGGCAATACGTAAAAATCTGTATAACCGATTTTTGGGAAATGGGCCGTATTGTTTTGGTTTTGGACATGACCCTGATGTGTCACTTTACCTTGGTATGCCTGTACACCCTTATTTCTTAGAAATAAAAAGTCTTATTTTGGTTTTTGACAGAACCCAGATGTGCAAATTTATCTTGGTAGAATAAAGTGAATCTAGTCTTTACTGATTTCAAATATATACAGCTTTTCGCACCTATTCAATGGAAAGTAGAGTTCAAAAGATAATTTACACCGTATATCTTTATAGGCTAAAAGACAAAATATTTTGACTTGTGTTATGGACGAATGTCAATGAAGTGAGGGTTCGTAAAGGTGCAAAGCCTGTCGTAACACAGAACATCAATTTTAAGTTTCAGCCTAAAAAATGTGACTTTCACCTTTTTATGCTATGTCGCTACGTTTTTAAAAAGGTTTAGTACCGAGAATCGAACCTTCGGAGGCGATGGATCTTACAAAAATATACATGATGCCATAGTCATAGGCCTGTAAAAATAAAGTAAAAAGTCCTAAATAAATACTCGGGGCAATCTTTTCTGCCATAAGACTTCATCATTTGAGCTCGAATTCTAAATAGGTGTTAAAGAGTACGAGTAAATGCAACTGTACTTTCGAAACTTTCTGAATGCGTTATTTTTGGTCCCAATATAACTTCTCTTTTGTCCTGTCATCCATCATTCGTTTTTCTTTTCGTTTATCGAGTTTCAATAAGATTATTTTTAATTCCATTGATGGGTATAATGCTCAGCAATGTATTCAAGTCATCCAGCCACTGATTAATGATATCTAAATTTAGCAGGTTTATGTATAAGGTGATTAGCAAAATAAAATATGCATAGCGACTTGCCTTGAATTAATCATTGATGGATTTTCATGTGCTATAC
The DNA here is from genome assembly GCA_030159075.1 of Atrina japonica. Lineage (NCBI taxonomy): Eukaryota > Metazoa > Mollusca > Bivalvia > Pterioida > Pinnidae > Atrina > Atrina japonica. The sequence goes on from BROG01000554.1 coordinate 86,304, forward strand.
CGTGTAAGTTTCATATTGTAATGTAAGACAACATCAGATTGTATTTAGTTCCAATGTTTCATCTGTAACCGCATGGACCTCATTATAGATAATCCATGCATTCTTTACAAATACGTAAGGAGCTTAAGCTGTTTGTATTTATAAAAGAATCTAATTTATTTATGAAATTACTGTAACTTATACAATTACGGTAAATTCGCATAGACCAAAGTATTAATCTTCAGGATATCCAGGACACAAATAAACAAATCCGGTAAACGTTGGACAAACATGAACCACTGGAAATCCAGGTGGGATCAGGTGTTATGGAGGAGTAAGCATCGCCCGTTGACCGGTCACACTTTCCCCAAACTCACAGTCAAATTCAAATGAAATAAGTGAGGGGTAAACCCTCATCACAATTGGTACAGACCGCTTTTCATTATATCGATTTATAAAGCGACAAAGAAATCTACTGATCATGAAACGACCACGTAGATAATCAATGGCTATAAGCTGTTTAGTTTCAATCTTGTTTAACTTTCTATCAAGATATCTAAGACAACGAAATGTATCCAACAAAAGCGTAGATGCCAGAGAGTCAGACTGATGTCATGGCCAGTCAATATAGTAACTTAGTGACTCAGACATCTGAGAAATCAAAAGATGATAATAGATGTAATGGAGGAATAAGGTCCTCTTACAGACCGGTCAGATCCGCCATAAACAATATCATTTCTCTCCTTCGTCCCTGGAGACACATTAGGACTGGTCTATCATTGATCTATAGAAGAGTCCATTTTTTTGCTAGGGTTGACGAGTTAGCGAATATTTGGATATCTAATTATATCGGTATCATTCTTTGAAACTTGGTCACTGATTTTCGACCTATTCATATATCATGATCATGAAATCTGGACATTCAACTATATTGCATACATTATTTTGTAAATCTATTCTGGGCGGCAGCGAAAATGCATAGTGATGAAAATTTCTTTTTTTATTTGTATCATTGCATTGCTATTATGTACGATCCCATCAGAAACCTAATTCCTATTTGATTTTAAACTGGGTCTTAACTATGCTTATATTATGTTACCAATGCAATGTTTAAACCTCTTTGGTGTCATTAGCTAAGTCGTGTTAACTTAATACCAAAGTTATAGTATATGCTATTTTGGATATGGTAAATCGGAAGATTTAACAGTTGTGATGAACAATTCCATAAAGCAAAAATATATAAACAAAATTCAGATACCAAAGTACAAATCAATAGAATGTCCAGGTAAAAATCCGGTAATAATGGACAATCACGGACCTCTGGAAACCAAGAGGTGGGATCAGGTGTCATGGAGGAGTAAGCATCCCCTGTCCACCGGTCACACCCGCCGTGAGTCCACAGTAAAGTCCAATGAAACACGTGAGGAGTGTATCCTCGTCCCAATTGGTACAGACGTCTCAACAACAGCCAACGAAAAGGCAACTCAACATTTCACTTAGTGAAACAGAGTAGTCGCAAACAAGACTATTATACCGACCGTAAAATTGGCGGAACGTTGACATTAAACGCGTTTTTCGATATCCCTGTGTCAATAATTTGTCAGTGAGTAGTTTACCTCTGTATATGAAATCACCATATGTTGTACACGCCATTGACATTTCATTGTTTGGGTGAAGTAATAAAGAAAGATTTTATATATTAATATTGAAAACACAAATAAGTGACAGAACACAATATTTGGTTTTGTTATTGTTGTTGTTATTGTTTTTGTTTTTTTGTTTTACGTAGTGTCAAGAATTTTCACTTATACGGAGATGTCACCAGCTTAAGGTGAAGTGCCACAGATTTTGACTTGTGCTATGGACTGACGCTAATGTAGTGAATATTCTTTTACTTGTACAACAAATTGTCAGCATTCCAGTGGGTAACAATTGTGCACCTTTCTTGGCTGACATATTTTTGTATTACTTACAGGTATATCGACGATGCCCTTTCTACAAATAATTCAGAATTTTAGAATTACCTTGGCCAGATGTATCATGTTGGGCTTGAGATCTATGAGACGACAGAGAACACATCTGCATCTTACCTAGATTTACAATCGTCAACTTCATACCTCCCTTTATGACAAACGCGACTATTTCAATTTCCATATCACAAACTTCCCGTTTCTAAGTAGTAATATTCCATCTTCTCCTGCCTATGGCGTTTTCATTTCCAATTTAAATATTATGCTCTTCTTTTGAGAGTGAAAGGACTCGCCAATAAACTACTAACACAATGTTACGTTGTTGAATGTTTGAAATTGTCGTTAAAGATATATGGTCGATTTATGGTCGATGTCGGAATATTAGATAATATCCTGGAGCACGACCACAGACAGTGACTCTCTTTCGCCAATCATATATAAAAGTAACCGATGACAATTTCACCGAATTTTTCACTGAATTCGTGAGGTTCCCTGTTACATTTGTTACGGGTGTGTCATGCTGGGAGGGGGCGCTGGCTACCTCAAGACACCTGGTCCTATCCCGTTTGGAATTTATGTTCATGTTGAGACCGTTGTATATCACCAAGCTTGATCTTTCCTCGGAGCTTGTGCTTTTCACCGAAATTGACCTTTTTTCAGAATTTGACCTTTTCATCGAACTAGAAAGGTTTCCGTGGAATATTTGCGACGGGTGTGCCATACCAACAGGGGACGCTGACTACTTCCGGAGTTTAGGATTCGCAATTGTTCTTCAAAACTATTTGTTGTGTTCTAGCGGACTCGAGTTTCGATTATCAATTGGTAATTCTTCATTTTACTTGTCACGGGAATTAAATTTTAGATATCACCCCGAGAGACCGGCGACTTACGCGTGCATTCCTTTTCCAGGGCGCTTTACGTTATTAAAGTCTGGGATATCAACCTGTACCGTTTATCGAACAAGGACCTTTTACTTGCTATTCGAACCCTCTAATACTAGTAAAACGCAAGCATTTGATAAAATGGCGGATAGCATACACCAATGGATGGTTTTCTGATTCAAAATGTTTGCAACTATTTTGCAGAAGTTGATAGTTCCGCAAAATTATAAATAAATTTGAAACCAAAGATTTTGGCTCACAGCAACAAAAAATAAACAATGTCATTAAAACTCGCATACATAGATACTAAAATTATATCACTGCAGTGGATATATCAAAAGTTCAAAGTAAGTTTTTTAAACAAAAGAATATAATATATAAAATTTTCAATTTTCATAAGCATTTGTCAAAACAGTTTACGTTAATATACACTAAGATCAACAGTTTCAGGTTCAAAATGTAAAGTATCAGAAAATAATTCAAATAAATATATGTTGATATTTTAATCAGCAAAAGAATTCTTTCAGACTTTTCTATTGTGTATTAGATCACATAATGGTGTTTTCTAATTGCCTACTTCATTGCACACATTAAAAATATACATCTACTGCTGGTTATTGTTTATTTCAAATCCATATCCGTTTGAACATGCATGGTCGAAATTTTTATCCAGAATGGTGACAAAATAACGTGACCTTGAAAGAAACAGGTGGATGATGTAAAAGAGTAGTTCTGTCTCCCGGATATAAGTACTGTAAGATAACTTTTTTAAATATCTACTTCCATTGAAGCTTTATCACCATTGATAAATGCTCGGAAATTATACACCTTTTAAACTTTTCGGTCCGTGTTAACGGAACGGTGTACTTACATTGACAACGTCGGTTACGACCGCCCGTCATTCGGAGAAAATAGGATTTATAATGAGTTTAGTGACCTTGCATGTGTACCATTAAATATCGTTCAATCCAAACGAACATTCATATGAAGATATATTGATATAAAAATTTCAGATACCAAAGTATAAATCAATAGAATGTCCAGGACATAGATACAAATCCGGTAAAAATGGACAAACACGGACCTCTGGAAACCAAGAGGTGGGATCAGGTGCCATGGAGGAGTAAGCATCTCCTGTACACCGGTCACACTCGCCGTGAGTCCACAGCCAAGTCCAATGAAACAAGTGAGAAGTGTATCCTCGTCACAATTGGTACAGACGTCTCAACAACAGCCAACGAAAAGGCAACTCAACATTTCACTTAGTGAAACAGAGTAGTCGCAAACAAGACTATTATACCGACCGTAAAATTTGCGGAACGTTGACATTAAACGCGGTTTTCGATATCCCTGTGTCAATAATTTGTCAGTGAGTAGTTTACCTCTGTATATGAATATGATATGATTACACAGCCTGACAATTTATGCTCAATTTATTCTTACAGAGCCTCCTCTGAATATAAGAAATATTACTTTTAGTCAGAATAACGCAAAACCTGAGATTAAATCAATATAAAAAGCCATGTACATTTTCATTTCGCAATTTTCTGATTTAAAATAGATCTTTCCTATAAACATTTCCATTCTTCCGTCTACCATAAGTAGAAGTGCCTACCGGGATTCCGTGATCATTTATTTGTGATGGATTAAGCCTTCAACAAATTACAAAACGAGAAAAAAAAAATAACATATGAATATTGAAATATGTATGTTTCGGGTATATAAAACGTATTTTTTTCTAATTTAGTCGTTTTTCAGTATTTATGTGCTTAATCTAACACAAGTTATTCAAGGTACAATGTTTTTTTTTGTTCACTGACGGTTTGGAAGAATGCAGAAGTATCAATGGAGATTCGATATTCCATGTCCATTAGAATACGAGAAATTAATTATAACTGTCTCAACACGAAGGACAATTGAAAATCCCAAACGGGATGGGACCAGGTGTCCGGAAGAAGTCAGCATCCCCTGTTAGCATGCCACACCCGTCGTAAATGCTCCATAAAAAAGAAATTCTACATGACATATAAGGTCTCGGAAAAACGTTTTCCCTATCTTCAAAAAGAGATATGGAATGTTATATGCTGAGTGAAACATACAGGTTAACGTATCCATTACCGTATTGATAACATACATAAAAATAAAGGTGCATTACCTGCGTTTTTTTCCCGAAAAAACATCTATTTCCTTTTCACTGTTTGGATTGATATACAATAACAAAAAGATATATACATAGACATAAAACTCTTTAATTCCTGTAACTTTTGTGAAAATTGATCGAGAAACCCAGTTTGGCAATTACTCACTTGCAACTGATTATGTTTATTATTTGTCCTTGTATGGTGCCACATTTTTTTGGTAATATACAATAATCTCGAGCTCACTTGATGAAGTCTTTATTAAAGATACAACAGAATCAAGCACACAGGCTTCATACTTAGACATTTTACTTACTATAGACACAGACGGGAAATAGACAACTAAGCTATACGACAAACGCGACGATTTCGGCTTTCCCATCGTATTTTTTCACATTTAAGTAGGAATATCCCCACTGTAACCCGCATATTGAGTTTATATTTCACAAATGACCCGATATGCCAGGGCGTGTTCGACATACGAACATTTTATATACAGATGTAAACTACTCACTGACAAATTATTGACACAGAGATTTTGGAAACCGCGATGTCAACGTTCCGCAAATTTTACGGTCGATATCATAGTCTTGTTTTCGATTACTCTGTTTCACTGGGTGAAATGTTGAGTTGCCTTTTCGTTTGCGGTTGTTGCGACGTCTGTACCAATTGTGACGAGGATTCGTTCCTCACGTATTTCATTTGGACTTGACTGTGGACTCACGGCGTGTGTGACCGGTCGACAGGGGATGCTTATTTCTCCATAACACCTGATACCACCACATGGTTTCCTGAGGTCCGCGTTTGTCCATTTTTGCCAGATTTGTACCTATATCCTGGACATCCTAAAAAATTATACTTTGGCATCTGAGATGTTTTATACACTTATAGACAGAAACGACCGTCCTGAGCATTTTATTTTACTTTTTTGTAAAAATTTAACTTTGGTATTGTTCATAATATATATAACCACTGGGGCGTTGCCACTGCTGGTAAACCGTTTGAGTATATTTTGTACTAGAGTAACGTTTCTCTTGGACGGTAACATTTAAATTCTAAACTTTTTAAAACCTAAGACAGCCATCTTTTTACAATTGGCACTCTTAGACGGATTTGGCAATACATTTAGAATTATTATTTGACCATGTATGATACCACATATATATTAAATTCGCGCTCAACTGATGAAGTTTTACTGACAGAAACGATCGCCTTGAACATTTGTTTTGACCTTTTTTGTAAAACTATAACTTTGGTATTGTTAATGATATTTATAACCACTTGGTCGTTGCCACTGCTGGTGGACTATTTGAGTCCCCGAGGGTATACATAAACCTAGTAACTGGTATTTCGGTATCAGCTGATAATCTTATAATAAAGTAATATCTCGCACTAACAGCATTTAAATTCTTCAAAAGCTAATATAGTCATCTTTTTACAGTAATGACTCTTAAACGGATTTTGCTATGCATTTAGATGTATTATTTGACATTGAGTGATACCACTTTCCCTTAGAACATCGGTTTTAAATTGGAGCTCAACTGACAGAAACGATCGTCTTGAGCATCACAAATTTGGTATTAAATTTATGGTATTTTAACTAAAGTAATATTTCTCTCAGATTGCAACATTAAATTTCTTAACTTCTTAAACCTAAGATAATAATCCTTTAACAGTGGGAACTCTTACACGGATTTGGCAATACATTTCGGTTTATTATTTGACCTTGTGTGATACCACTTTTTTCGGAAATATAAATTCGAGCTGAACTGATAAAGTTTTACGATTGTCTTGAACATTTGTTTTTAACTGTTACTTGTTAACATCACAAACAAGTACTCAAAGTAGGAAAGATCGAAATAATATCTGATAAACACAGATTGTACCTCTTTAAGGGTTTGAAAAGATTTTATCAAGAAAATATCTATCTTAGGTCACCGAATTATTCATATACATGATAGTGCAGATGCATATACAATATTATGATTTATCTACAATATCATAATTTTACCAGTTGCCTTCCTTAAGTTGTCGTGCGAACTGACATCTATCATTGAATTCTTGAAACCAAATTACTTCTAAGTACTCTATTTCACTACCGCAAATTTTACGGTCGGTATAATAGTTTTGTTTGCGATTACTCTGTTTCACTGGGTGAAATGTTGAGTTGCCTTTTCGTCAGCTGTTGTTGAGACGTCTGTACCAATTGTGACGAGGATTCGTTCCTCACGTGTTTCATTTGGACTTGACTGTGGACTCACTGCGGGTGTGACCGGTTGACAGGGGATGCTTATTCCTCCATGGCACCTGATCCCACCTCTTGGTTTCCTGAGCTCTGTGTTTTTCTAATTTTACCAGATTTGCATATTTATCCTATATCCTAAAGAATTATACTTTGGTTTCTGAGATGTTTTATATTTGGCATAATCTAAAATGTCTGTTTTTTATCAATCACAGGGGTTTATTTTGTTACCATGGTAATCAACTTTTTCATCACACCTACCGTTGATGTTGAAACACCAAAATACCCCTAAATACTATTTTCAAACCATCGAACAATATAAATGTATCGATCAATCACATGTTTCTATGTTGCTACCAATAGCAACCAACGCTCCGTAACACCTAGCATTGAATTTGCAATGTTAAAATACCAGTATATAATAGTTCTATCAAATTAGATATATCTTAATATTGACCATTCAGTGGTCTTTATTTTGTTACCATAGCCACTGACACTTCTACTAATAATTTCGAAGCACCAAAAATACCCTAAATACTATTTTTTTTTTAAAATAAGAATATTAAAGTTTTGACCAATCACAGGATTTAATTTGTTATCGTAGTAACCATCATTTCTTGAATATGTAACATTGAATTTGCAATGTTAAAATACCTCCATATTCCAATTTTCCTAAAATGTGAAAATATCTAGTTTTTGACAAAGCAATATCTTTTATTATATTACAATGGAAACTGACACTACACTTCCATAACATCTATCATTGAGTTTGAAACAACAAAACATCCCAAAATACGATTTGTTTCGAGCGTCTGGCGAAGAACCAATATCTATCAAAAGTCTTTAACCGACTGAAAGGTTGCAAATTTCCACGGCTAATCTAATTAACAAATGCAAGCATAACACTATTTTTCCTGTTTCCATAGAAGACTTGATATGATGAAAAGGAAAAATAAGCAATAATTTGTAAAATATGATGTACAAGAACAATATGTACACTCTGACATATTTTCTCACTTTGTTTGTATATGTCGCAACGTTAGCAGTCAGATTAGTCGCGTGTTTAAATGTTTTTTATTGGTTTCAATCTAGTATATTGACAAGCATGACAGGTCAACACGAGATCGCTATTCCCACGTGAGACACGTGGCATTATATATAAAAACAACTGTAGGTTGTCTCAGTTAAGGAGAAACTTCAACAATACTGTACAGTTGCTTATTCCAGAAGTGGTGTAAATCAGATGTGGATACTTAAAAATTCTAAACAGCTTTTAGAAAATTTGAAGGCACACAATTTTTCTCGAATTCACAGCATCAAAACTTATGACTTCTCTACTCTTTACACTACTATTCCTCATGAAAAATTAAAAGAAAGACTTTTCAGCATCATAGACAACTGCTTTTTCACTAAAGGTGGTACCCGAAAATTTAAATATCTAGTGATTGGCTATCAGGATACTTATTTTGTCAAACACCACTCTGATTCTACACATAAATATACTGAAGTTGATATAAAAAACATGCTGGAATTTCTAATAGACAATATATTTGTAATGTTCGGAGAGACGTGGTCTTTCAACAAACTGTCGGCATTCCCATGGGAACCAATTGTGCTCCTTTATTGGCCGACCTGTTCCTTTATTCATACGAAGCAGACTTCATTCAGAAACTGCTGAAACAAAAGAAGAAAAAGCTAGCGGTGTCTTTTAATTTGACATTTAGATATATCGACGACGTTTTGTCAATTAATAATGACAATTTTCATACATATGTCAATGCGATATATCCTAGCGAACTAGACATTAAAGATACAACAGAATCAAGCACACACGCTTCACACTTAGACATTTTACTTAACATAAACACAGACGGGAAATTAGCTACGAAGCTATACGATAAACGCGACGATTTCGGCTTTCCCATCGTAAATTTTCCACATTTAAATAGTAATATACCTCAGTCACCTGCATATGGAGTTTATATTTCACAAATGATCCGATATGCCAGGGCGTGCACAGCATATGAAGATTTCATATACAGAGGTAAACTACTCACTGACAAATTATTGACACAGGGATATCGAAAACCGCGTTTAATGTCAACGTTCCGCAAGTTTTACGGTCGGTATAATAGTCTTCTTTGCGACTACTCTGTTTCACTAAGTGAAATGTTGAGTTGCCTTTTCGTTGGCGGTTGTTGAGACGTCTGTACCAATTGTGACGAGGATACACTCCTCACGTGTTTCACTGGACTTGACTGTGGACTCACGGCGGGTGTGACCGGTCGACAGGGGATGCTTACTCCTCCATGGCACCTGATCCCACCTCTTGGTTTCCAGAGGTCCGTGTTTGTCCATTTTTTATCGGATTTGTATCTATGTCCTGGACATTCTATTGATTTACACTTTGATATCTGAGGTTTTTATATTATTCATATTTATTACAATATATTTTTGCAATACAGTCTGAATCATTAATTTTAAATACAAAACATTGTACATCCTTTTCATGCATCCAACAATATATGCAATAATGACTTGAGTTCATCCGAATTTCATCTTTTGTCCAAAGATATTTATGTGTGATTTATACATTGGTTGATGATTCTGTGTCATGTTTTATAGCTTTAGAAACTCATTTACTGTTATAATTATCCATGATACAAAACCATAGAATAATATTGTGTGATTGCTATTGTTCCTGGGAAGGGGACGTTAAAGAAAACTTGAACATAATGGCATCCAATTAAATGTATTAGTATTATAATGACAGGATATGTTTGGGTAATGTATACAGAAAAGATTAATGGAATGCGGAAATATCAATAAGCAATGCTTATTCAAACGATTCATACAAAAGTGAGTTAGATATGACGAGGGTTTATTCCTCACGTGTTTCGTTTGAGTTTGACTGTAGACGCTCGGCGAATGTGACAGGTCAACAGAGAATGCTTACTACTCCATCCTGATCATGTGTATACTGATATCTCTGATTTTTATATATATATATATATATAAAGAACACATCTAAGTAAAGGTTGTGTGATTCTTTATAAAAACACCAATTTCCCTCCCCCCCAAAAAAAATCTAACATGCACATTCATCTCACAGATACCTACCAAGAGGTTCAGGAGTCAAATCTGATGAGCACTGGACAAAAAAGGACTTCGGAAAATCCTGAGGTGAGACCAGGTGTCATGGAGAAGTAATTATCATCTGTCGACTTGTCTGATTTGTCGTTAGTCCATAGTCCAATTCAAATGAAATAAGCAAAGAATGATTCCTCGTCACAATAGGTAGAAACGATTCTAGAACCATATCACTCAGTGAAACATTGTATTTGCAAACAAGGACACTATACCGAAGGTAAATTTTCGAAATGTTTATATTAAACGCGATTCCCGATATCCTTGTAATACCGTAGCTTGATATGGCCGAGGAGAAGGGAAAGAAAGTTGACAGAAGTAAAACTGTGTACTGTCTTCACTTTTAACCCCTCTTGATATATATGACACATTACGCCATTTCTATTTAATCCGAATGAGTATATCATGTCATTGTTTTATTTTATCAATTTCTGTAAGATATCATGAGTGTGTTCGTATTGCATGCATGATGATCCGGATAAGAATCCGAATAATATCATTCCCGAGTCCATTCGAAAACGTGTTGTTCTTTTGCAAAGTAATTGGTTGGCATATAAAATGAATGTCACAGGTCGTAGGTTAGCTTTTCACACAAATGTTTTGTGTACCGATATACATGACACGCTAGAGCACAGTAATTGTCAAATTTTACAGCCCTTCCCCAATTTGTACTTACGTTACATCAAAATAAAAATAAAAATGAACCACCTGTATAAATAAGGGATTTCGATCTTTTTACACTTCCACGCGTCAATGTGGTTGACACTGCAGTTCATCTGAAGTTCATTGGTTAAATTACAAACTGTGAAATGTGGTAAAAAATAAAAATGTTCTAGGTTTCAATTCTAGGCAAACATTTCTCCTTGATGACTTTATTTACAGATCATGTATCGATCCATTATGACATGGAATAGGTTCTCGTAGATTTACCTAACTTCTAGGTGAGTATTTTGTAAGCTTTATGAATAGACAAGAGGTCCAGTGTTCTTAACGGTCACCTGAGCAATATTCACCCAATTGACATCTTTGTAGTGCTTCTTTCACTTTCTCTATCTATTATATTTTTCGAGATAATGGGCAAAAAGATGAAAATTACACTTAAAGGGAAGATAACCCGAAAAGAGTTGACGTAACACTGCCCTATTTACTTCTTGTAAGTCTTTGCGTGCATATCATGTTTGCTTATTTCGCTCTGTCTATCATACTTTCCTGATAATGCCGAAAACAGCCTAAACCCTGAGAAATCCTCTTAAGCGGGGAAGTAACTCCCATAAAAGTCAACCTTTTTCACTCCTTTCACATTCTCTCGATATATCATACATTCCAAGATAATGTTATAAAAGACCCCAAAACATGAACAAGAAGAATATGTCGGATGATCTGGCCAAAAAAACACAAATATGGTTGAGGACCATGAGTTCTTTACTGTAAAATTTTGTCAAAATCCCTTCAGTGGTTTCCAAGAACAAGCTGACCGTGTGAAAAAGTACCCCATCCCTTTTTAAGTTTTAAGAAAATCATAAAAAACTAAAAATTAAATTTTGGAAAAGTTCTTACACAAAAACATTTCTTTGCCTAATGAAAATATTTTGCTCCACACTGGAATCACCCATGGGCCTATCTGGCTGAAAACTACAAACTTTGTAAATGACCTTGAGTACTTTCTTCCTGAAAAAATTCGTCAAAATCCCATCAATGGTAACAAAGAGAAGAAGTCGAAAATGCTAATTGTTTGCGGACGCACAACTCACGACGGACAAAAGGCAATTAGAACAGTCAGGGTGACCTAAAAATGATATGACTGCATGCCGAGAACTGTCATGTGTCTGATATATCAGATATTATGATGAAAATGTGTGGAAGAAACATTTTATTAAACTACTCATTAATTCTCTCATCTTTTGTCAGAGCAGATTGGGGACCTCCGTGGCCGAGTGGTTAGAGCATTGCGCTTTAAATCACAAGACCTTTCACCTCTGGTTCGAATCCCGCTAGGGTCATTTCGAATTAAGTGGAAAAGTTTGCCAGTTTTCTTGCGGAAGGTCGGTGGTCTTTGCCCGGGTAACCGGGGTTTCTCCTCCACCAATAAAAACTGGACGCCATCATATGACTGAATGATTGTTGAGTATGGTGTAAAACAAAAAAAATCGGAGCAGATTAGAGCCCTGCTGGAACCGAAGCTGACTTTGTGAGAAAATCCGCCAGTTAACTTGTGTTCAGAAGGTCGATGGCCCCTCCTCGGGTACATTGTAAGTGGGTTCTATCATTAGAATTGGTCGCCACCATAAAACTAAAGAAAAACAATTTGGAGTGTGGCGTAAAACACCAAAAGCACAAAACATTTTTCAATTCATTTAATTTATTTCAGTATCAAATGAGTCCACAGTACATATTCATATACATTAAACAATTAGTTCTGAATGAAAATACGTTAACTTTATTAAACAATTCCTCATATTTTTCATGTAAAAAGCAAAAGTACAGATGTTTAACAATATATGAACAATATATTAACATATGGACACACATACTCATATATATATATATATATATATATATATATATATATATATATATATATATATATATAGTATATATATATATATATATATATATATATATATATATATATATATATATATATATATATATATATATATATATATATATATATATATATACCAAACCATGCACTTCAAACGAAGTATATTAAATCATTTGTAACAGAATTTTTACCACAAAAACTGTGTAAATTTAGGAAAATGCAATTCATAATATACAATGTAATGTGGAATTCAGTTTCAAGTACAAAAGAATGTTTTTTTTTCTAATATAACTTGTAAATGCAAAGTTAGTTCGCCTAATTACTAATATAATCCTTATCAATCAGAAATGATTAAGAAACCACAAAAATCTTCGACCAGAATGACAAATTTCTCAAGTATATGGAAATGACTCAAATTAATAAACTAAAGTGTCACTATGACTTAGCGTCTCCTACCAAGATTGTAAGAAAAGGTATTTACATATCTAATTTTAACATTTTGAAGGAATACGGGAATATCTGCAACACCTAGATTTAAACAGTCTTCATTAAAACTAAGATTGCCAAGTAAGTATTTAAACATCAGTAGTCCAAGTGGCTCTACATGCATTATCTAGTCTAAATTACAAACTTTTGGATACCTTAAAGATGGCAAACATATTATTTTCAACCGGTACATTGCTAGTTTCACCGTATAAATAACATATAGATGATATCTCCCAAGTCCACCATACAAAACACTTTGGCTAGTGTTGGAGTTAACACCTAACATGCGCCTACAAATGTACAGTTTTTATTGCATCCACCGGGGTGTATCCCCACACTTCAGCACCATAACACCGTATTGAGTTAATCATACGATCAAAAAGATACAATGCCAACAAATGATAACATCAATATTACTTATGTGTGTAATAACTTGAATAACAAGTGAAGCCTTTTCTGTTTGCTGTTCAAGAGTGTTACAACATATACTCCAAGACATTTTTGAAGTGACAATAATACCAAGGTATTTATAATGGTTCATAATTTCAATCGGTTCACCCTTATAGAACCGTTTTTCACATCTCTTAACAATATCACCTCTTCTAATTACAATAATCTTGGTCTTATCAAGGTTTACTTCCATTCCATATTTATCACAAAAAGTAGATACACACTAAATTTGCACTTATAACCAAAGAACTGTCTGATACACTTGCAATATCATCAGCATACAACATGAATGTGATGTATTGAATATTTTATTTCAATACAGCTCTGCATTCTAAAACCAAAACGAAAAGTAGCGGACGGACCATACAACCCTATCTTGTTCCCTTGGTCCTACAGTACAGCTGAAAAAAATAATACAATCTTGTCTACTTTTGCACAGGATTCACGTCTACTTTGTACACAGGATTTGAATTAAGTTTACATAGATGACATGACGAAAAAAGCTACCATTCACATTGTTTTCAAAAGTACGTACCTTAAAATGTGTTGAATACTGTCAAAAGCTTTTATAGAAAGAAATGAATATATAATACAACCTACCCTTACTTTTGGTGAGGTACTTTTTTGTAATATAAAATAAGGTAAAATGTTTTCAACAGTACCAAAACCTGATCTGTAGCCAATCTGGCTTTCATATAATGTCGTAAACATTACACCAACACATCAATCTGTTATTCAGAATCTTAGTAAAGGTCTTTCCTATCACTGATGACAGAGAAATACCTCTGTAATTGTTTGGAATCTGTATGACACATTTCATATGCAAAGGGGAGATACTAGCCTCATTCCAAGCTCATTTAGCGTTAAATAAAACATACAGGTACAGTTTCAATAACGAACACACAAATTTTATATGTTCATTCAATATCCCGTCAGGTTCTGGAGCTTTACCACAAGGTAAAGTTCATATGGCATTATCAAATTCTGTACAAGTAATAACAGAGTCAAGAATATAATCTTCAACAGCTATAGCATCTTGAGTATTCACAGCTTCATTAGCAAAAGCATATGGTCACAAGTCTTGATTTTTTGTAAATTTTCTGAAGAAGACAGCGTGTGTGGAATCACTAAAAGATTCACGCTTACTCCTACAAACATGTTGAAATCTGTATCTAGCATTTTTATACATTATAAGATCATTTATATTTTTGAGGACCTAAACGTATCTAGAAGAGTATATATTTGTTTCATAAGGGTTTCACACTCACTGTCCCATTATCTGGGCTGTACCAGGCCAAATAAATTAGATTTACCACAATTTGTCAGCATACTACATCAGCTATCACAGTCAGATATGCAGCTAGTGAAAAGTTCTACAAATTTATCAACGTTCCAATTATTGATGAGAAAGCACATTTCATCTTGCAGATTTGACAAACAATCTTCAAGTCTACGTTTGTACGACTCAAATATTTTTGGACTCTACCGAAGGCGTTCTCATTTCGTTATAAGCGTCTGTCCCCCAACAATAACTGATTGTTCAATACCACGTGGTATAGAATTAACACATTCCAATGGAAAATGGTCTTCACGTAAAACTTTAAAGTGTGAAACATTATCATATAAAACTAGTCGATACAAGCATGTGGTTATTTACACTGTTTGCCAAATCAGAAATCAAAGTAAATTTTCCTCCGTTATCATTAAGATGTTCATTCAGCATACGACTACACATTGAAAGACACATAGATGATCAAGTACAACCTATCTTATTGATCAACTCACCACGAGACTTCCGGACAACATTAAAACGGTCATAATCATATACGTCAAGATCAACCTGGAAATATTGAACCTCGTCGTCAACAATATAGACATGTTACATGCCCACTCGTGAATTTAAATCACCGGCAATAAATACAACTGCAACACTGCTTTGATTGTTCGTAATATTATTGACATGGTGAAAAAGTTATTCAATACCATTCTACTCTTGCTCTGAAGGTATATACGCAAAACAAAAACGTTATGCGTAATATCACTTTTACTATTGAAATATACTAGTGTAGTTTAGTAATTCCATTTATACATTCATATATAAAATATTATGTTGCATTATGTATATCATTATTTATTATAATGCATTGTCTCTCAATTCAGACATCAAATCACGGATGATGTCCATTATGCGTGATACGAACAGCTACTAAAAGTAAGGGGGTGCAAAATGTTTCACAAGTTTTATAGCGTGTACGACCGCCATTTGCACCGATCGATGCATTCTTCACACCTACGACGCATTGAACGAATCAATATTTACCCACACAAATCGCATTGTAAATTACGAAAATTTGTATTTGCCGCCATGTTGAAGTACATTCGTTTATACGTTGTGAATGGGACCCTACTAAAACCGCCTTTAATATGAAGAGTTCCACTAATGGCACTTAGACGTAATGGACTTAAACTATCAGTAAATGGTCTAGTTGTGATATCCCTATACAAATGTATATTGATATTTGTCTACCTTTCTTTATAAGTTCCTGTCTGATTCACTTAATATCTTTATATTTACTTATATTGATCATGTCACATCTTTATATGTATCCATCAATACGCTTTTGTGCACCAAGGTATATGGCGTAACATCGTTATCCAATCTCATGTTTAACAAATGTTTACGACATTTTAAAGTCTCAAACGTCTGTAATACATAACAATATTTTACAGATTACGCTTTTTTATTCGTCACATCTCATCTTGCTAATGATCTGGATACAAAAATAAGCAATAATATCAGAATTACGTAATGTAGTTTCCGTACACTACATTAGAAATGTATAAGGCATGTCAGCAACTTAGAAATTTTATGTGATAAGGAAGTTGTATTTGAAATAAATACCCACGTCTTAAGTAACATTCAATCAACAGAACAAATAGGGAAATGACATGATTAGATGTACAATATTGTGACAATATAATTATTTTTGAAGCTCTGTCTTGCTTGTTATAGAATATTTATTTCAAATCCGAAATAGGTTAGGTAATTGCTGTATTCCGTTCTTTCCGTTGATATTTTACTGAGTTAATTTTCATTAGAGAGACTTTTAAAACGGATAACATTTCTTCATGAAAGTTTATTTCGAGAACGCAAAACATGTCAAACATCACATATTAGACTTTTTATAAGCGTGCCCTATCTGTAGAACAATTCATTGTCGTATACCTGCCGTCCGCCTCAAAGGGATTTCTTCAATTCGATTTTTTTTCTTAAGATTTTATTTTTGCCTAAGACACTGTCTCTAGACATTTTAAATAAAAATCGGGAGTTTCTTTCAAAATTTGAAGTCAGAGGTCCCTCATGTGGACTTCGTCAATTCGTCCATTCATCAAACAGATTGATGAGAGACAAATTTTGTTTCCTAAAATTTCATTTTCTCTAGATATTTTAAATATAAACCGGGGTTTCTTTTAAAATTTGAAATCAGAGGTCCCTCATGGGTACTTCAAACATCAAACAGATTGATAAGTGATGAATTTTGTATTTTCTAAAAATTTTAATTTTTGGCTTAAGACACTGTCTCTAGACATTTTAAAAAGTCAGAAGTTCTTCATGGAGACTCTAGATTGACGAGTGACGAATTTTTTATCTGAAAATTATATATTTGTTTTTTGTTTAAGACACTATATCTTAACATTTTCAATTCAAAATTTGAAGTCAGAGGTCCCTCATGGGGACCTCGTCAATTAATCAAACAGACTGTTGAGTGACGAAATTGTTTTAAACTTTATTTTTTAGCATAAGACACTGTCTCTAAAAATTTTAAACAAAAATCGAGATTTCTTTCAAAATTTTAAGTCAGAGGTATCAAGTCAAGAATCGTACCCTGGATCTACGACTTATGAGCCCAATGTCCTATTTCTAGACCACAGAAAGTGGTTTCGACAGCAAATGGGCTTTGTATGTTACAATAATTCCATAAGATCACGGTGGGACATAATGTAGATCTTAAAAGATCTGATCTGACCATTATTCATACACGTTTACACACATACACATACATACACACACGTACACACACATACACACATACACACACAAACAAACACATACACACACATTCACACATACACACATATACACACATACACACACAAACAAACACATACACACATACACATATACACATACACACACATACACACACAAACAAACACACACACAAACACACACATACACACATACACACACACACAAACACACAAACATGTTGCATTAGGCTAGAGTTTAGACTGACATTAAGAATCTGATATTTCTTCTGTAATACATAATATTACACTGTCAATAATCACGTGTACCGTTCACTGAAACAATGTAATATTATATATTACAGAAGAAATATTAGATTCTAAATGTCAGTCTAAACTCTAGCCTGATGCCTTTGATACTGACAACATACCTAACGCTTCAACTTCAATGTACTGCAGTAGGGTTATCCAGAAGAAGTATACAGGTTGGCCAGATATTTCACTTCATGCTTATGTGAATTATACAATGCTCCGAATATATCTGGCATTTATATTTCAAAGCAGTGGCCTAGTCTTACTAGACTAAAACACCACCATCTCTTCTGCCACGTTTTGTCATCGGTAGGCCGCTCTCGGCTACATCTACAGTATAGATTCTATAGTACGTCAGTGGTAAATTAATCGCCATCCTTCAAAAGAGTTGCATGGGATTTTACCCTCAAATATCTTAATTCCAGTGCATAAAAATCGACAAGGAAAACACATACCGTAACAAATATACAACATTACAAACAATACCAAAATCCAAAGATACCGCGCGCCATTTACGATTCAGACAGTGATTGAAGGTAAACCCACTTTCACAACAAACCGCTGACCAACTTTTCCATATACGCGTATGATGTGACGTCACTTACCGAATTGACTCTACGAGCTCAACTCTACTTGTGTCTATAAAATGAATTGTAACATTTTTGAGTTCGTCCGGAACTCCGTTAAAAGTCATTATTTACACTTGCTTTGCTTGAGTTTGTCTTCCACGCGCACTTCCGGTATAGGTATATGAACATGAGATACCACTTTGATTTAAGAAAAACTTCAACTCAGGAATTTACGTAATGTGAAATTTGTATCCTGAACTATATTACTACTCATTTTGCCACAAGAAAGAACTGAAACGATGGATTACAGTACAAGATAGAACTGAAAGGATAAATTACAGGACAGGTCGCCGTTTCCAATGAAACCGGAAGTTGATGGGGAGTACAAAGTCGTGAAGGCGTTCGTAGTATTCGAAAGAACAAGGAGGACGAACTCGGAAATGTGCTATTGTAACATGATTTTGTTCTATCTATCAAAGCTGGGTTGTTGAATTACATTAATGCTTGGTTGTTGTTGGTGTTGATTTCTTATCTAGTTTTGACCTCTTCATAATTGCTGCCGTCTTTTTTTAAACAATCATATATAAAACTGACTCCCTTTTTCGACCGAGATTCATATAAATCTTATTTACCGCCAATTGTATATTTTATCGTTGAACCAAATTGGATTTGCTAAGATGTTTACATCAACTAAGTCTTGTTTCACGATTACTTTTTGCCATGAATGAAGGTCATTTTTCCGAAATCTGTTTTGACATGTTTTAGCAATGTTTTTCATTTGTTCACTGCCATATTTACATATTAAATCCATATTAAAATAGGTATCAACCACATGTTGCCAAACACCGTTTACTTTGAAACATTTCATGATCCACGTTGTTTTTAAAGCATTTATAAATGCATCAACTTCAATCATTTGTAACCCCATCCTTCGAAAGTTTTTATTATTATACATCTTTTGATCTTATCTAGTTTGTTACCTTAAATGTATTCAAACAACAGACTGCATAATTGTTTTTCAAAGTATATATCTAGATTCGGAAGGGATAGAAAAATATTATTTAACTGTGAAATGACCATGGATTTAATTATTGTTATCTTACCAAGAGGTTTTAACTGTCTTTTGTCCCATGATTTTATAATTGACTTAATTTTTACTAGTTTTTTTTGTCATAGTCCAAAGATATTATTTTTTGAAGGTGAACATCAAATTCTATTCCCAAAAGTTTAACATTGTTATGTCTCCACTGCGACTCAATATTTCGTACAAAAATTATATTACCATATATCATACTACCAATCCAAATAACCAGGGTCTAGGAACAATTAAATTTAAGACCTGAAATTTCAACAAAGAATCTATGACATCAAGTGATTTTTTGTCCTTTATTGTTTCTTAATAATACTGATAATATCCCAGCACACATAATAAAGATATACGATGACACAGGATCGCCTTGACGACAACTACGTTCTACATCAAAGAAATAGGATAAGTTGCCGCCAATATTTATTGAAGACTTAAACGGAAAAAGCTGAATCCTGATAGAGGAACCAAAGTTGAAAAAAGTAATGTTTTTGATATAAATTTCAATGATTACTGTGTCAAAAGCTTTTTCAAAGTCCAATAGCAAAAGTAAACACGGTATATGCTTTTCTTCAGTATACTCCATAAGATCGTAAATAAGTCTTACATTTTCTCCTATATAACGTCCAGCCACAAAGCCGGTTTGATTATTATTTATCATTTTACTGCTGTGTCTTTTAATTATTTGGGCTATTGCACCAGATGCCATTTTTTAATTATGGATTTTTATTTTAATAACTCAATGGTTATCTAAATGATTTAGTTTTCAAATGATTGAGGATACCAGTATCAATAGATTTACAAGGCCGAATGTTGATATTGTTTGTGTACACCATAAATTCTTATATCAAACCAAAAATAGTGCAATAATCGTTTTATTATATTTTAATTTAACAAACCATCGAACACTGAAAGAGGTTTAGCTAGTTCTATCAACCCCTCTGTTTTGTCTCACTTTTCTATGCAGTTAGAGAAGTTGGCGCTACATGAAATTCAGTTAAAACAGTTTCGTGATATCATAGCAGTGCAAAATGATGAATTGTCCGGTTTACAGTACTATATCGTTTTAAACGGTAGAACACGTGACCGTCTCAGGACTAATGGAAGTGTAGAACAAAAATAAAAAATGTACAATGAATATATTCCATTCATATCACAATTTTTTTTACGAATTTTGAGACTCGCAAAATGAAAAACTCAAAACGGATATCATAAATTCGATATGGATGGAAAACCGAGACAGTTTCTTTGTATCATTTGGTCTAACATATAAAATCTAAATTACATTTTCTGATGACTCTGTGATAAAAAAATTTATTCTCATTTCTGTCGAGTCGACCAAACTGCTTAAACTAGGTCAAATACTTGCGCAAAAGTAAGTGCAAAACATATTGTAGATATTGCTAATGTTTTAATACATACATTTTGGTCTACATTTTAAAAGTTATTATTAACATCAAAGCATACCTAACCAGATATCAATTTTGGCAAAATTGCCACTTTGAATGCAGCAAAATCAATCTACACAACATGTTATATTCAGTTGTCCCCAATGAAGTTCAAGTGACGTCACAAACACCTCATCGTCAACCCGAATGGAGTCGTATGTAGTGAATAAAAGTAGTTCAGAATGCCGCAAGTTAGCCACTCAATACATAATTAGTCCATTCAAATCGCCACTCGGCTTCATTATACGTTTTACATATAAAATGTTTATGTAACATGGTATGAAGCGGTGTAACACACATCATTTGATAAATATCTATATATTTCAACAAATTCTGAAAACGAGTTGTTTTTTTTTTTTGGTCTTTTTATACAATTAAGGACAAAGATACATTAGTAACTAGGAATTTTAGTATTTGTCAACTGTAAGAAAGGAAAATGAATCCTGGGGAATTTACTATAGCTGTAGACACATAAAACCTTTGTTAACGTGATATATGTTTAAGTGAAAATATAAATCACATTTAGCTAAACCAATACTTTCCGTACAGATTCCAAATTACCTCTGCTAGCATTTCAAATTGAAATCTTGACTAGTAAAAGAGATAATGGATATCACAAGGCTAACTGGCCAAAATTGTAAATAGCCATTATCGTTCCTCCATTACAATATCAATTATATTATCCAAATACAAAAAAAACATGACTGATAGATAAAAATATAGATAGATAGATAGATAGATAGATAGATAGATAGATAGATAAATAGATAGATATAGACAGATAGATATTAATGAGATAAAGAAAGGTTGCCATGATCTTATTTACTGAATGTCATATAAATTCATTCTTTATATTACAATAGCTTATATTATTTTTCACGGTGAGTGACTTGATATGTAAAATGCTACCGAAGGAGATTCGAGACCATGATGTATTATGTCGACAATGAAAAAATGAAAATTACTTGATGATTAAATCTAAAATAACAAAGTTCATTCAGGATTTTTTTTTTTTTTTTTTTTTTTTTTTGCTGAAATGAGACTAATTCTATGTAATTTGAAATTACGACATCAATTACAGACTATTCAATTTTTTTTTCTACAACCGTAATAAAGTTAGAGTTTGAATAGTAAATGCATAAAAAACAAAATAACGATAAGCTATATATTAAGTTCTTAAAATACTGTGTTGAAACAAAATATCTTCAAATTATTTCTGGAGAAATCCGGCCTATTGAAAGAAGAGGGTTTTTGTAGGTTTTCCAAAACTCATTCTTCTGATACCTTGAGTTCTACAACTTAAATGAAAGCGTAAAATCTATATCCATGGATATAACTAGCTTCTACCATTTGCAGTTACCAATACATATAATGAACACTTATCATATATGAATTAACGCGCAATATTTAATGTTGAAATAGAATTTGAGATTAAAAGCAAAAACTATCTTACCTGTTTTCAGTTGCGAATACGACAAACAAAAGAACCAATCTATGCCGATCGAGCCTACACTAAAGATAACAGCAATCAATACGTACAACGCGCAGACGCAAATACTGAAGGCGTTAGACTACACTGGGAGTATTGCAAAAGTATATATATATATATATATATATATGTATATATATATATATATATATATATTATATATATATATATATATATATATATATATATGTATATATACAGTAAAACCTGTATATAGGGGCCACCCAAGGGACCTGAGAATATTGACCTTTATGTACAGGTGACCCTTATACACAGGTTCAATTTAGTTGAAGTATGCAGTCAAGGGACTTTTCAAAACTGGCCTTTATAGACAGGTGATCCTTATATAGAGGTGACCACTATAGCAGGTTTTACTGTATATATATATATATATATATATATATATATAGAGAGAGAGAGAGAGAGAGAGAGATATATATATATATATATATATATATATATATATATATATATATATATATATATATATATATATATATATATATAAACTTTGCAGTACTCATATACATGTACTAAAATATTATACATAAATGTTCTTTTTAACATATTTTATTTGATATTTGTTTTCAGCGTTTGAAATAAATGTTCCTCAAGCGATTTAAATATCCTGTACAGGATAGCTATATAAACCAAAGAATTGTAAATAATTGATGACATTGTTACTGGATTTCAGCTTGAAATTTACTCAACGCGTAGTATATATTGATCTCTGAATTAGGTTCTAAGAGTCCCAATAGGGGTGTTTATTCAAGTTTTGTCCGTGACCTCCGTTCTATTTAAAATTACTTTTAGAAATACTTGTGAAACAGAAAATACATGCTTCATTTAAACAAATATTTTCTTTTAGAATCCAAGAGGGAATAATGACAATTAATCAATGCACTTACATTTAGACTGAATGAAACTAGTAATTCCTGATTTCAGGAAATTGATTACATGGCCAACATGGTTTACAGCGATATTTTGCATCTGCCTGTTTCATTGGACTAATTTTCAAAGGTTCCCGCTATATATATATATATATATATATATATATATATATATATATATATATATATATATATATATATATATATATATATATATATATATATATATATTTATATAACCAGTAGTATACGTGGTCTCCGACAACAAAGTAACGAGTCGGTGTTATCAGTAGTGTGTCTGATGTCCGAACTTATGAATTGAAATTTAACAAAAGTATTTATGAGAATTTGGAACAATAGTTTGTAAATAATAGATCTCATATAAGTTTGAAAGGTGTTGAGTCAATTACCAAACAATAGCAAATTAAATCTTAGACAGATGTACATTAATATATTTGAGACGTTAAATAAGTACATAATTGCTTTGGCAGTAATGACAATAGTTATGTAAAAAGAGGATTAACATGTGAAGTTAGTCCATTTCCCTTATTAAAATTATTGTCCAGGTGTCACAAATTCTAAACACATGTAGTGAGAAAACATAAAAAATTGAAATTATAATCCGTGTGTTACAGAGTAAATTAAAAAGTAAAAATATATGTGAAAATAGAAACACGATTTTGTTTTGCAAAGTCCAGAAATAATAAAAATAAAAGTGTCTGAATTCAGCTTGGTGATAGATAACACGTGTACATTACAAAGAACATAGAAAAGTGACAGAAATTTTTCAAAAACTGTACACTGTGGCGCCTAAAAAAATCTCCGACCAAAGATGTACCTCGTCAACCTGACGCTTCTATTCAAATCAAACTTTTACAGACTCTTTATGGTAAATAAAATTGCGGAAGTGCTTATGTTCTAAATATTCGGCGTCACAATTAAACTGTGACCTCATTTTGCCGGACAGGCGTTGCTCTTGGGAGAGCGAATAAACTGCCTTTTCCCGCATTAGTAAAACATGGAGCTGCCCTCGCTTTCAAGGCATTACCTTAGATATATATATAAAATCTTAGGGCGACCCGTCCCTTCATCAGGACAAAACGATTAAAATAACATGAAAAATTCGTATGCATACACACACACACACACACTATATATATATATTTATATTTATATATATATATATAAATATATATATATATATATATATATATATAATATATATATGTATGTATGTTACGTGTGACACATATAAATACGCGCGAGAGCCGGCCTGGCTCAGTCGGTAGCGCGCTCGACTCTGGATCGTGAGGTCGTGAGTTCGAGTCCCGCCGGCGACAGGTTGGTTTCCTGTCTATCGGATGAGACAGTAAAAAACTGGAGGTCCCGTGTCACAGTAGGTGTCGGCACGTTAAAGAACCCTCACTGCTCAATGGCCGTAAGTGCCGAGCATAGGCCAAAATTTGAAGCCCTTCACCGGCATTTGGTGACGTCTCCATATGAGTGAAATATTCTTGAGTGGGACGTTAAACAACAATAAACAAACAAACAAACAAAATACGCGCGAAACATCCACGTGTGTGTGTTTGTGTGTGTGTGTGTGTGTGTGTGTGTGTGTGTGTGTGTGTGTGTGTGTGTGTGTGTGTGTGTGTGGAAATTTCATAACAAGCGATCTATAAAACTCATCCGACACCCGAACACTAAAATGGACATCGACAAAATCCTTTTCAATAAAAAAATAGCAAGGTAAGCACAATCTGCATGCTATAAGATAATAGAAAAAGAAATAAACGAGCAAAACAAAACGCCGGGGATAGATCAATACATAGAAACTGGAGCAGTAGGAGCAATAAATTATAAATCAATACATAAAAACAAAAGAAAATGCAGTGAAGTAAACTAAACAAAAATTCATGTCGGAACGTGTTGTTTCCATTTGAAAGTTATATATTCTTAAGAGGTTGAAAGGTTCCACTTTCCGATAGCGTTATATGTTAAATTAACTTTTTCAGTAACTGTCACAAATTAATGATTTCATTAATCCATGCGAAATTGCATATGTTTAGAACAAATTTTATTTATCACCGAACTCAAGAGGTTTCCATGTAATGTTTGAGACGCGTGTGACATGCTAACAGGGGACTCTGAATCGTTTCGGACACCTGGTCCCGTCCCATTGGAATTCGCAATTGTTCTTCATGTTGAGACCATTTTTAATATTTTGATCGTATTCTAATGGACTTGAAGTTTCGATTATCTATTGGTACTTCTTCATTTTTACTTAAATGCCATCTGGTGTTTGGTTTAAATTTCTTTGAAGCTTTATTTCTGAGATGCCGGTGGACCGTTTGAGTCAACGAGGGTATACATAAACTTAGAACCTGGTATTCCAGTACCAGCTGATAATATTATACTAAAGTAATATTTGAACCGATATCATTATTTAAATTCTAAATTCTTCAAAACCTAAGATAGTCATCTTTTTACAATGGTTACTCTTAAACGGATTTAGCAATACCTTTAGATTAATTATTTGACCTTGTATAATACCATTTTCTCTTTAGAAAATATACATATTGTTATATTTTTTATTGGAGCTCAACTGATGACGTCTAATAGACAGAAACGATTATAACTTTGGTATTATGTTTATAATGTTTGTGCAACAATTTTTTGTGCGATAATTTTTGTCGACACCACTTAACATGAACCAAAAAAAAAAATGAATGACGCTACAAACATGGAGATTCCAAACAACTTTAGAAAGATAGTCTATAGACCTACACACAAATAGCTATGAAGGAAATGACATTATTATTTTACATACTTTTGGCACGTGAGTATAGGTACAATTACATCTTGACTCGAACCTGCTCTGAAATTCATACAAATCTGTGTTAGAACTGTGAGCATTGCAAGTTTTTGTTTTGAAAATATAAATTCATTACATGCATGTGTCATCATGCAGTTATAATACAGAGTTCAAAACGCCCGTGTAATACGTAACTTGCGTATTGCACAGTAGTTTGATAGGCATTCTAAATGGAATTCCATTCATCCAAAACATTTTATGACAATAAAAGATAAAAGAATTTCAAATTTTTGTGCACAATTATATAGATAAAGGACATATAATGAATACAAAACCACACACATATTTCTATCCGTATCATCGGACTACACTCAATCATTGAAGCGAAAGGATTCAACTCGAGATGCGCTTTCTTTGAATTCTTCTGAAAAAAACGATCTCCTGCAGTCTGGTGATACCGATAAGAACATGTATGTGTAGTTTTGTTCCTTTAGTTTCACGTTTCGATACCATGTGTTTTGAGTGACGAGATTTTTTTGATAGTTTCTTGCTAATTTCACAGTTTTGTTCATTCTACTCACATTCGTTGATTTCATTCACATTTCATTATAACGTTGGTAGTTCAGTTTTACACTAACACTTACTTGATTCCGATCTTGATTACCATTAAACATGTAGATTTTCTTTTGATTCCGATAGTGTGTGGGTGCGTGATTGCGTAGAAGTGTGTGGCTTTAGTGCTTCATATTATACTTTTATCAACAACAAATTATTTGCACCAGTGTCTATATTGACAAATATGCACTAAATCATATTTTCATCTCTATATATGGCGACAATATAATGTCACTGGGAACAGAGAGAGAGAGAGAGAGAGAGAGAGAGAGAGAGAGAGAGAGAGAGAGAGAGAGAGAGAGAGAGAGAGAGAGCAATGTGATATACTAATACATTTAGCATATTATTCCTAAAGTACCATGCATATTCTTCATTTTACATAAAACGAAAGATTGATCTCTAAATGTGGCAGTTAAAACAAACTAATGTCAGTCATCGAGGAGACATTTCATAAAAATACGTTTGAAAAAAGAACATATTACGATTTGGCAATTTAAGTGTCGGTTAAAATGAATGTATGTCTTATATGCGATCCATTACACTCCAAACTGAGATACTTGCTTTCTTGTTAACCAATAATTACTGTTGTAATAGTACATGGCACTCACATATATCAAAATAAATGTTTTATACAAACTCTTCGATTATTTATGTTAACTCAACGTAAAACCAAAGTATATGCACTAATAGCTTATAATACATTTAAAGAAAATATTTTTTCCATTTGCTCTATCATTTATCATCTCTCTCTCTCTTTCTCTCTCTATCGTTTTGCGCCACATTGAAATATGTAAGTTGTGCAGTGGCAGTCAAATATTTAATATTGCTAGGCAACTCATCTGGTTACATTTTACCGACTAGGTTTCTGCAAAATAACCAGAAAGTAGCCCAAATATAATTAACTTTAGAATACTTGGGGTTCCTGCACTCACACACACACACACACACACACACACACACACACACACACACACACACACACACACACACAACACACACAGATATATATATATATATATATATATATATATATATAATCAATCAATCAAAATACCTGGCGATTGAAATGAATAAATGTGAATAATTTCAAAGAACATATATTTTCTGATATCATACTAGATTTTATATTCGATGCCTCATTTGCGGGAGCTTTTGATCCACAAGAAGAAATTACAGATCTCGTGTCACTCAACAATATAAAACCTAATGCAAATCATGGGATAACGTCTATTACACCTACATAAAGCGATATCATCTCAATAAAAATGTTGAAATCGGCTCTAAGAGACAAACAGACTTAGCTCTTCCAAGCGTTTCACAGTCTTTCTTTTCCGCAATGATTGCATTAATCCTAGATTCTGTGTAAAACTAAAGATTGAAGTCTCGATCAATACATTATCCCAAATTGGGACAATAACCTAGCCCTCGTATTTTCACATTATTCAGATTCGTGCAGCATCTCATCTATTAGGAAAAGAAAATGCTTGAAAAGCAACTAAAACGAAAATAGATTACTGTTGTCATGCTCCATTCAATTTTAATATGATTTTTTAACCTTTCGTTGGAGAGCAATAGGAAAAAGATTAATTTGGATAGCACCGGTTTTAATTATTTAGGAACAAACACGGTCAAAAAAATCATATCGTAATTCTTTAGAAATCATTAACAGATCGGAAATAGACGAATACATTTACCTGATCATTCATATAAGTTAGCTTACCAGTAATCATAGATACATACTATGATTTATAGATTATATAAGTAACTTCTGTTTCAATCAAATCTTTTATTTGCAAATAAATGGACATCTGGCCTACACAAAAATCTAAAACAAAGTCTTCGTAAACTCCTGTTGTAAGTTATAAACATATTCTAATTATCCCGATTTCATTGGCACGGTTTATACTTTAAATTACAATAAGAAAAATGAAGAAGTACCAATGGAAATTCGAAGTTCAAAGACCACTAGAATACGACACATTAGATATACAAACAGTCTCATTATGAAGAACAACTAGGAATCCCAAACGGGATGAGACCAGGTGTCCGTATCCCCTGTCAGCACGCCATACCCATCGCATTTGTTACATGGAAACCACTCGAGTTCCCGCAATTAGACCAAAACTTTCAAAAAGCCTGAAAGATATATTACTGTTGAAAATTTTAACATATCATGCCAATATTGCCTAGAATGAATGAAATACACCAACGATTGATATTCATGCTGTCCATGTAATAATACTAAAGTTTATTCGTCCATTATTCATATTCGATTTCTTTCGAACACGAAGTTATAATATCTTTTTTCAACCTGTGATCTTTTAAAAACATTTCATCTGTAGAAAATGTCGAATATTTAAAAAATTTTAAACGAACAAAAAAAAAGAATCCATTTTGACAGTTTTTATGTTTAATACATCTTATATTTATGTCTCTGTATTTAACCATTTATGGGTATATTTTGACTGTAATCATCTAGTCGGATTGAATTCAGGGATTGTCTTCAGCATTTCTATTGCTAAAGCAATAAGAAACCGCAATTTAAAACATTAGTCGATTAATAGTGGTTAAATCAATAACTAATTGCCAAATACACATTGACATTTTTAACATTCATGTTATCCTAAAATATCGGCTAATTCTAAATTACGAAAGCAGGAAACGGACCCAAACAAACGAAAACTGAAAGTATCATTGGCTTTTCTGTACCGGATGTAATGAAGTGTTGAGTTAGAAGATCGCTTGTTGAAATACAATTTTGATAGATGTATTTGTGATTGTTGCAAAACATAGCTGTAATTTTATATTAGTTTTTAAAGAATAAACTATATACTACACTTGTACACAGAGCGCCATTCCGAATTAGCATGTTTGTTTATCTTCTAAGTCATTTATGTTCGTTTGAGTGGAACTGATTAGAGCATAAATACTATGTCATCACTAAACGCAAACTAAGCGAAATTATCTGACTAGATTAAACAAGAAACTGCTATAAAATAAGAGCATGTATAACACATAAGTGAGATTGTTGATACAATAGGTGAGTGTTGTTATCATATGTAAGAAGATGATTAGTCTACGTGAGGGTGTACTTATCATTCATGTGAAAGTTACTTTCACAAAGGTGTTGTAATTATCAATGGAAGTGGTAATGTCATACGTAAATTTGTCATTATTATAAGTGAAAAGTAAATAGTCGGTCAGGTTGCTGTATTTAGGAGTGCTATTATCAAAAGTGAGTGGCATTACCAAAAAGTTAATCACATGATCATAAATTATTGTCATTATCATAAGTGTGATCATTGTGAGATTGAAAATCATGTGATCATAAGTGAGAGTGAAAGTCATATGATCATAAGTGAGAGTGAAAGTCATGTGATCATGAAAATCGTGAAAGAAAAGTATTACTATTATAAGTGAGATTAAAATCATAAAGAGAGTCCATTATAAGTGAGAGTGATAAAAACACATCATAAGAAAACGTGTCATCATAAGAAAATTACATCGTAAGTGAATGTTATCATAAGAGCGTGACATTATAAGTACCATTGTCGTCATAGAGAAATTGTCACCAAAAGAGAGTGACATCATCAGCGAAATTAATATCATAAGTAAAAGTGTCGTCATAAGTGAAATGACATCATATGTCAAAGTGCCGTCATGAAAGTGTCATCATAAGTGAGTGACATCAGTGAGTGACATCAGAAATGCGTGTATTACACATTGCCGTATGAAAAACCGCATTACATATTTTAAATAACGATGTTCGGAAATACTGTAAATCCGGCTTTATTCGCAAGAGTTTTATTTACGCGTAATTTCGTGAGACTTTTAAAATTAATTGTGTAATGAAGTAATGTAATAGCATGCCGAAATGGGCATTGGAAAACGCGAAATTTTTCGTCTCGCGAATAAATATAAAACTTGTGTATCTGGAAAATAACATATCGCTCAAATTTTCGGATTTACAGTACATCACCATTCATTTAGATTAATACCAAATAATCGGATAAAACCCATACAGTCTTGAAAAATAATACTTCTAATATTAAAAAGATAATATGGTCAATGCTTGTGTTAACAACACTCGTATCTCATTATTTCAACTTTTGTACGTAATGGCAATTGTGTATCAGTTTTCAATAGTTTCTGTCCGATCAATACATACATGCCTTCAACATGATTGTGTTCAGTATAAATATTGTACAAATTGTTTGGGTCTGTGATTTGAAAAATCCCGAAACAAATGATACCACATATGGTTAGATCTTCCTAATCTGGAAAGACCTCGCGACAGAGTGGTTAGAGCATCGTACATTTAACCATATAGTTAACGAAGGCTCGAGCCCGACTGGGACCAAAGCCGATTTTGTCAGAAAAAAAATCTTCAATTTACTTTTGGATAGCCGGTGATCATTTCTTGGTCACATGTAACCTGATTTCTCCTTCAACATTACTGACCACCAACCCTTGATTATAATTTGTTAGGTTTTTCGAAAATATGCTTTCTGTAAATCATGTGGTTAAAGGTTGTAAATTGTAGATTTCAAATAGGATCCTCAAACGGTTAATGGATTTGACGAGGGTGTAAGTTTATTCAAAATAGGTGCCACCAATAGCCACATGTACACATTATAGCAGTCCTTTTCCATCCTGAAAATTTTCAGGAGAGTTTTTGTCATGCAATCCTTCTCCTACATCACATCTACATTCGAAACACCTGGTTTCACTACCTTTTATGATGGGGTTGATGTTGTTTGTATGGTGCTTTGTTTAAACTTTCATCTTTTCCATGTTGTTGTTGTTGTTGTTGTTGTTGTCTTCTCGGCTTTGAGTATTGGATTAATATAATCTTACAAGGTTGTGATGATAGGAGAGGGAAATCTCAACCCCTGTCGTAAAAGCCTGGTTGCCCAATCCATAAGGTTTCTCTGTTACTGAACCTTCGAAACCTTACCACGAGGGTTCAAATTTCCATGTACATTCACCTTTACCTTTGATAATTTTTTTCGAATTTTAATCGAAAGTGGGGTAATAGTCGATAAAAATCGGTCTCACCCGTATGAATATACTATATTGATATCAAGCTAAACAAAAAAATTAGCATATTATATTTCTTGCGCGTTTGGATAATCACATGGCATATAAAATATAAAACACCATATATACAAATTATCTATTAATTTTCTACAATAAAAATTGCATTAAACGCGAAAAGGTCAATTTACAATTTATATTCTCTCGAGTATGTTAACGTCAAAGTGTAATCATGATGTCATAACACGTGTGAGGTGTTTATTTCCCCAGGGTTATTATTATTAACAAATAATCCTTGTGTTTCAAAGGCATGTGTGGGAGAATTAACTATCTCTTTTGAAGTCCGCTATTACTATCTTTTTATTACTAGTCCATTACCATTAAGACATTTAGTTTTTAGCCTCTTCTCTAAAAAAACGAAGTTGACACACATCAATACGTTACCATTACACATCACTCGGACTCTATGTAACGAAATCGATGATGTGATGTATATTGTGTCTCGACAGCTATTAATTAATTGTCACTGCCTATTTCTATTAATATATAATAAACAGATTATGACGAGTCACATTTAGCCTCATCTGTTAATATTTCCATCCATGATCAGTAATGCTTTTCTCTCCATGGTGAATTGCCACTTAAAGGATTTTTTCTCATCACCTTAATCGCAATACCTATTCATATTTGTTTCAATAAAAAATTCGAAGCATTCTGACATTTGATATCATGTGTATAATGGATTTCGTTAATATAGATAAATCACCGTCATCTAGAAAGCATTAAGTATGCAGAAATGCCAATTCTAATGATGATCACAAATGAAAATCTTGACAATGGCGATTTAATAGACACTTTCCGCTTATATATACAGTAGCACGGAACACTGTGTCGTGATTACCGATATCAATGTAACTTGCAATGCACACACGCGCAGCACACAATTCATATAAACAGGCAGACAGACAGACGTACGTATGTAAGTACGCACGCACGCACACACACAATTACACACACACACATACATACATACATACATACATACATACATACATACATACATACATTTGATTTTTTTGTTTTACGCCATACTCAACAATCTTTCAGTCATATGATGGCGTCCAGTTTTTATTGGTGGAGGAGAAACTCCGGTTACCCGGGTGAAGACCACCGACCTTCCGCCATACATACATACATACATACATACATACATACATACATACATACATACATACATACATACATACATACATACATACATACATACATACATACATACATACATACATACATACATACATACATACATACATACATACATACATACATACATACATCGATTTATATAAAGGAAAAGAAAAGTACATAGGAATCCACTATATCCACTGTGCTTTTGTTTTATTTTTTTAACTGGACACTCACGACAGTAAAACACATTATATCAGTTCAAAGTAACGTTATATCCAATGCGTTTATTTCTAATATTGACACAGGGATCTTGTTAAAAATATGAAGTCCCCTTTCAAGAATGGTAGATAGTATTCTGGAGAACAACCATATACATTGACTCCTTTTCGCCAATCAGTTCTAAAACTAACCGATTACCGTTTCATCGAACTCGAGATGTTTCCATGGAATATTTTCGACGGGTGTGGCATGATAAGTATGCTGAGATGGAGCACTAACTCCTCCCGAACACCTTGTCACATCCCGTTTGAGATTCGCAATTATTATTCATGCTGAGACTATTTATATCTAATTTGTCGTATTCTAATGGACTTGAGTTTCGATTATCCATTTGTACTTATCAAATGATAGAAAAACTAGATCAACCACTTTCAAAATTCTCCAAAACATTGCCAAAATCAGTGCATTTAAATGTCTTTTCTTCAATATTCTTCATGTTGAAACCGTTTTACATACAATTTGTCGTATTCTAATGGACTCGGCGTTCGTATATGCAGTGGTACTTCTTTTTACTTTGAGTAAGAATATAAATTGACAAGCAATTTGGATATTTCCGTCCCACTATTGATAAATTCGGGGAATATATCAAATTTCATCGATATATCGTAAGATAAGTTTTTTGTAGATGAAAGACTTACTGTAATTGATATCAATAAATATTTTGTAATGTTATCATAGAGGAATCATCAAACAGTACCAACAAATATGTTTGGCATCTGTAATGGAACTTAATTGGAGACTAGTATTTTTACAAGTAATTGACAACTTTCAATTGCCAAATTTGTTCACCCTCTGATATTTGCTCCCTTAAAACCTCCATGCAAAAGGCTATCTATCTATCTATAAAATATAATAATTATACTACTTTGCCAGGCATCAACTTCTGCATTAACATTTTAAAAACGTGGGGTTTTTTCTCGTAGGTGTCCTACAACAAGTTTTTCAATGTGTTATGTGAGCGTCGTTTTTACCGAGACCCTACGCAAATTGACATTGGAAAATTACAATAAACAACAAATGCTAAAAAAATATATGTACATGCGACATTGAAACACGTGAGTCGGTCCTTCAGTCAATTTTAAATTAATTTCCATGTAGTTGTCACAATACCAGTCTCAATCACCAAGTCATTCCAATGGGACAATTATTTGTCAGAAGGTATAATTAGATTATGCCAAAACATGCAACAATGTTGCTTGTGTATTTGTGACCCCGGCTTCTAGTACGTAATTTTCAATAGTGTTTACTCAGCAATTTTTCAGTCATATGGTGTCGACCATTACTGTGCTTTATTTCTTAGCATGGCATTATTAGTAATCATAAACCGTCGGTATTTTACTTTGGGATCAGTCACGAGGAGTTATAATAAATCTCACATTAACACGTGCTAGGTCGTGTTTCAGGAAGTTTTTTTTTCAAAAATCATAAATTGGAATTGGTCTGCACATGATAGATCGTCATTGTAGGTTTTGTGTCGTGAAAATGATTGTTTTTATACTTTTGTTTCAGGATGAAAGTATCGCCGACAAATGTTCCAATTAGATATGGTTTAAATCCCAGGCATATCTAGATCAGTGTCAAAAATTTCCGTTCTCCAATAATATTTCAAATGTTCTGACAGAATATGGAAGTGACTAGAAATGTATAATGTTAATAACATACATTAATGCACTTTTAATCAATAACTCACATATTACATGAACTATTGGATAAGATGTTTCGAGTAAATTATTTACATCAAACCGACGTGTTGCCAACTCATTTCAATTATTACATTAGTGTCCAGATATTTCGTTCTCTTTATGTCATCTTTTGATATGACATGTTCCTTTTCAGATTTTATGGGCCACAATCACTTTATAGAGCGTAGACCGATTTATTATAATATGATTTATTCAAAATGTTCTGTTATTTGTACATACTTGTATTCAAGCACTATTTTGGCACGTTATAATGACAGTCAAAGGTATCATGTATTTGGATACGGGGTATTGGTTTGTATCATAAGTTTACTATATACCGATAAATATGTTTCTCCAAGAGAAGACGAATAACCTGGAAGTAAATGAGAGAAGTGTAAAAATAATGTTTATGCTCTCTCTCTCTCTCTCTCTCTCTCTCTCTCTCTCTCTCTCTCTCTCTCTCTCTCTCTCTCTCTCTCTCTCTCTCTCTGTTTATTACATGTCCCCTGTTTATCTATATACGTACATAAATTTAAAATTCATCCCGTTTTTAACGATGCCATCAAATATGTTGGATGACATAAATGCTACTTAGAAATTTCCGTATCCACTTATATGCAATACGACATTACGTATTGCAGGAACGTATTAAACTCTATATTGTGTACAACATATGAAGATTTCATATACAGAGGTAAACTACTCACTGACAAATTATTGACACAGGGTTATCGAAAACCGCGTTTGATGTCAACGTTCCGCAAATTTTACGGTCGGTATAATAGTCTTGTTTGCGACTACTCTGTTTCACTAAGTGAAATGTTGAGTTGCCTTTTCGTTAGCGGTTGTTGAGACGTCTGTACCAATTGTGACGAGGGTACACTCCTCACGTGTTTCATTGGACTTGACTTTGGACCCACGGCGGGTGTGACCGGTCGACAGGGGATGCTTACTCCTCCATAGCACCTGATCCCACCTCTTCGTTTCCAGAGCTCCGTGTTTGTCCATTTTTACCGGATTTGTATCTATGTCCTGGACATTCTATTGATTTATACTTTGGTATCTAAAATTTGTTTTATATTGTAACTGTATGATTACACATGCATAATAAAACCCCTTTCTGTAGCACTCAAAATATATTTCATTGTTGCTGCATATGCAATGGTTAGCATAATGTCTCTGTTTACATCATGCTGTTTACTTGTCATTTTGTTATACATATATTTTGGGGAAATGACGACCTAAGTTGAGATAACTTGTGTCAAATTCCTTTTGTGTTTCGACAACAAAATATGTTTCAGTCAAACCCAACAATCGTCTGAGTATGTTGCCATAGTTACAACATATTCAAGATACTATTGATTCTAAATGAGCTGCTTTGTTATCGGCATGATATACGAGTATTTTTTTTTAATTTGAATTTGAAATTAAATAATATTTTACGGCACACTCAATTTTTTTTCAGTTATATGGTGACGGTCAATTTCTATTGGTTGAGGCGAGAACACGTTTACAAAGTACCCAGGAAGAGACCACCGGCCTACCGCAAGTAAACGTTCTCACAAAAATCAGCCAAACTTCCAGCGGAGCTCGAACCTGCGCTGACCAGAAGTGAGACAAATCATAATTCAAAATGCGATGCTCTAACCACTCGACCATGGAGGACCTATGTATCTTTAAAACTCAATACACTGTATAAGGGACTAAAGAGTACGTACTTATCCCACACAGCTACAGCAGTAATTCCTCGTCCCATCTGTATAAACATCAAACATTTCCAACATCAAAGAAAATTTAATTTGAAAATGCGTAGTATCTGCATTGCAAATATACCGAGAATTTGGATATCACTTGATAAATCATGTGGGTGCTATGGTGATAGTTTATTCCGATAACTGTCATTTCATCAACATTAATCAGTTTATTTGATTAATCTATGCTGTAAACAATTCTATATGGTAAAATTTTGTTCAAACAGTAATAACTTAAATTAGAACCTTCAAAATAAACATTATTATCATCCTGTATACAAAGTCTTTAATCAGGGAGAATAATAGTATATATATATATATATATATATATATATATATATATATATATATATATATATATATATATATATATATATATATATATATTTGAATCCGAAAATTGTTGTAGTTTAATTTCGTTTATTTCGTTTTTTAATCAATGATATTCAAAGGGGTATTTATTGGGTTTTTTCTGTTTAGATTGATATACAATGACAGAAGATAGATAAACACACGCATTTGAATTCTTCAATTCCTACATATTTTGTGGAAATTGTTTGATAAACACAGATTTGGAATGTTTTTAATTGCAATTGATTAACTCAACTTTACTATTTGTATATGAATATGAATGGACCTGACCTTAGTTTCACAAAATATATAGGAATCTAACATTTTTATGCCTATGTATTATAGCTCTTATTCAAAACAACAAAATTTTGACCCCACAAAATTTTCTTATTCTACACTCATATAAAAATTTCAGATACCAAAGTATAAATCAATAGAATGTCCAGGACATAGATACAAATCCGGTAAAAATGTACAAAGACGGACCTCTGGAAACCAAGAGGTGGGATCAGGTACCATGGAGTGTATATACATCACATGCATTTGTGTACCAAAGCATTAAGCAGAAAACTATACAAATTTGACAAATATATATCATAGTTTTACATCATATACAAAGTGTTCTCGTTACTCGCATGACTTTATTTTAGTTGGGTGTCATGAATGTAGATTGAAATAAAATCATTAATATTTTACAAAGTACGGATTTATTTTTATTAAAATCTTCTGTAAGATTTTTGTAATCAATAATTCATTTGTGACTGTATTTAGACAAACACGTTTATAAAACCGTTTAACAAATATAAGGTTTCTGAAACGGAAATGACATGAGAAGAATGCGTGCGATCAAGTGTTTATATTGTTTCCAAAAGTTCATCTAACATGCAATCAAAGCAGACAATATGATTTATACTCTGATCACACAAAACTAATGCAATATTATTATTATTATTATCACACACACACACACACACACACACACACACACACACACACACACACACACACACAGAGAGATATATATATATATATATATATATATATATATATACAGAGAGAGAGAGATAGAGTCAAACCTGCCTTAAAGGTCACCTGTTTTCAGCAGCCACTCGTTCTCAACAGCCAGTTTCTGTCTCCCCTAATTAATTTCACTATATAAACATACCCAAACCAGCGGCCACCTGTCTTACATGGCCAGCGGCAAGTGTTATACAGGACAAAATGCTTGGTCAAACTGTTTTGATCACATGATTTATTTTTAGAGCACCCTTTAGAGCATCTGTATGAATATACATTTGTTGTTATACACTGCATAATGGA